>JASDQU011508881.1:0-16720 GCA_032191745.1 Picea mariana
ATTTAGTTCAAAATGGAGGGTTGGAATCATCTCTAGGATCTTGATTATGAATAGGTTCCTTTCAAATGTATCATTTGTCATGAATATGGGCACTTTTCCAAAAGTTTCCCTAAATCCCAAGAACCTCAACCATCACAGAATAAGGTAGATCAAGGGTTCAAACAAGTTCCAAAGAAGCATAAGAATCATTAGCCTGCGGGCTCTCAGTTTTTCATAGGTTTCAGGATCGTCCTTCCTCCAATAACAGATTTGAAGCTTTGGAAATTTAGAGATGAAGGAAAAGAGGGATAAATTGAGGACGATTCTCAAAATATGAATGCAGAATGCAAATATGACCCTCCTTCAAAAGATCAAAAGAAATCAAAACATTCATCTTTTGGGAAAGAGGCCTCACCAGTGGTTCATGCAACTACATGAAAAAGACCCAGTTCCAGAATATGTTGTTGGGACCCCAATTTGGGTTTTGGAAGCTCCCCTAGAAAAGGCTTCATATTTAGTTGGGAAGGAGACTGATGAAGCTAGGAAGGGAGAAACTCAATCTCCCTCTGCTGAAATTTTAAAGAGGAACCTATTGTTGAACTTATNGGGGGGCGGAGGGGGGGGGGGGTCAGTGGCCACCCACCTCTTCCAGCTGGCTCACACACAACTTTCATCTTGGCAGTTACAATTTTCATCTTGGTAGTTTTTTTCTAGCTTTCCGGGTCCTAAACTTCCGGGGCTATTTTGAGGTCATTGAAGCTTGTGATGTTCTTTTGGGATAACCTTATTTATGGAAACATCATGATGCATATGATTCTAGGCCTCGTAGTGTTATTGTTACTTTGGAATGGAAATTATATTGGATACCCGAGGTAGTCCTATCTACCACCATTTCCTTGATCTCTCCCAAGCAATGCAAGAAGGTCATCTCTCGACCTGGGAATTTTTCCGTCTTCGTGATTCACTATCAAAGTGAGAGGAAGTTCACAACCAAATCCATGGCCTCTGTAACAAGTCTCTCCATAAAAAAAATCAAGTGGATAAGGTCTTGGAAGAATACAAAGACATCTTCTCCTCACCCACTGGGGTACCTCTACACTGTCAGGTCAAGCACTCAATCGATCTGACCCATGACACATTGTTACCCAATGGGATATTCTATCACTTCTCTCTATCAGAAAATGAGAAAATCAAGTGCCAGATCCAATATTTGATCAAAAAGGGGCACATCTGCCACAACTCATCACCTTATGGAAGCCCAATTGTGCTAGTGCAGAAGAAAGATAGGACCTGGCGAATCTGTATTGATTATCGAGACCTAAATAAAATCATAGTCAAGAGCCGGTACCCAATTCCCTAAATTGATGATCTCCTTGACCAAATCAAGGGGGCCAAATACTTCAGTAATATTGATTTGAAGTTCGACTACAACCAGGTCCCAATAGATCAGACCGATGTATGGAACACTGCCCTCAAGTCCAAAGAAGGTATTTTTGAATGGATGGTCATGCCCTTTGGATTGAAAAATGCCCCAACAAATTTCATGAGGATATTGGATGGTATCTTGTGTCCTTTCACCAATTCTTATGTGGTGGTGTATTTGGATGACATCCTCATATTCAATAAGAATTGGGCAGAACACTTGCATCATATCCAACAAGTTCTGCACACTCCGCGACAAGAAAAGATGCATGCAAATTTGGAAAAATTCTCCTTCGACATGCACAGGGTCCAGTACTTAGGCTACATTGTTGATGAGMATGGGGTGCATGCCGATCTAGCTAAGATCCAGGTCATTCATGACTGGCCAACCCTGACCACACTCACTGAGCTTAAGATCTTCTTAGGCCTTACCAATTTCTATCGCAGGTTCGTGTTGGGATTCTCCCACATTTCTTGAGCCCTTAGCCAAGTGACCAAGGGTGGTGGAAAGGAAAAAATCATGTGGGGGTAGTCACAATAGAAAACGTTCGATGATTTGAAGTAGTTCTTATGCTCAGCCCCGGTGATCTCATTAATCGACCTGCAACAATTGTTTGAGATCGAGATACATGTTTCAGACTATGCTCTGGGTGCAGTTCTCACTCAACATGGAAATATCGTTTCCTATCATAGTGAGATGCTATCCAATATTGTCCACAAGTACCCCAATTACAACAAATAAATGTACTCCATTGTACAATCTTGCCGCAAGTGGAGACATTACATTCTTAGGAAGGAGACAATAATCCACACCGATCATAAGCCTCTGTAGTTCATGTCGACATAAGATAAATTGAAAAATGACCGCCATCAGAAGTGGTCCACATACTTGCAAAAGTTCCATATCAACATCAATTATTAGACAGGGATCACCAACCACGTCACCGACTACCTCAACCGACCTCCAATTGCTGCACTAACCATGATGCTACACTCTTGCAGACATGAGACCTCCAGATGGCACCAACTCTATGAGAGAGATCCTGACTTTTCCACTACCTACAATATGTTAGGCACAAACAAAAATGTCACTGATTTTCATCTTCAGGACGAGTTGTTGTGTCATCTGGGCCATCTTTGCGTTCCATAAAGTGAGCGAGTGAAGCTTATTTTGGAAGCTAACTATAGTCGGGTGGCAGGAAACTTCAACATAGAAAAGACAATGTTAGTGCTGCAACAACATTTCTATTGTCTAAAACTCTGAAAGGATGTTAGCAAGTATATCAGGTCTTGCACGACCTATGYCATTTCCAAACCGAGCATTAAGAAACAAGGCATGTACACCCCTCTTCCTACTCCCGATAATCCTTGGGAATCCATCTCGATGGACTATATGTCAGGCCTTTCATCAACCAAGAAGGGAAATCACTGTGTTTTCATGGTTGTTGATCGATTTTCCAAGATGACGATTCTGGTTTCCTGCAAGAAGATCATCATAGTAGAGGCCACTGCCAAGATATTCTTTGAACGAGTGTGGGTACATTTTGGGATACCTAAGACCATGGTCTTAGATACGGACAGTCAGTTCTTGAACACATTTTGGTCGAGCCTCTGGTCATGGTTGGACACCAAGCTCACCAAATCCACGATCTTCCACCCCCCAAAAAATAGCCAAACTGAGTTTGTCAACAGGCTGATCATGCATATCTTGCACATGTACAATTTCAACCATCCACATACATGGGATGAGAGCCTTCCCTATGTTCATTACAGCTACAACCGAGCCATACATAGGTCAACCAATCACAACCCCTTTCAGGTGGGATTGGTATTTCAACCATTGGGTCCCATGGATGTTGCATTACCCCTTGCATCCACACAGGAAGAATCATCCCATGCGCAAACCGAATCCAACAAAGCCACCCGGTTCATTGAATGAATCTAGCAAATCCACCAACAGGTTAAGGATATTTTGCAGAAGTCCAATTTCAAGTACAAGCAATGCCATGATCAACACCAGATGCCACACAAGTTCCAACTGGGAGATAAAGTTTGGATGCACTTGCAGAAAGAACACCTTAAATGACACCATCAGAAGCTTCGTCCACTTTTCTATGGACCTTACACCATCACCAAGGTTGTGGGTGACAATAAGTTTGAGCTCAACATTCCCATTTTCCTTGGCTTGCACCCCGTGTTTAATGTGGACCTCCTTCGACCATACTTTCCACCCTTATTGGACACCTCAAAGATAGTAGAACAATTGACACCGACATAGCTCAACCCTGACTCCATGGAACAAGAATCCACTGATAAGATCATGGACACATAGGTCAAGGACACTCACCAACATAAGAATCATCTTTATCGGGTTGTCAAAGTGGGGCAGCTCCTC
This sequence comes from Picea mariana, assembly GCA_032191745.1. Taxonomy (NCBI): domain Eukaryota; kingdom Viridiplantae; phylum Streptophyta; class Pinopsida; order Pinales; family Pinaceae; genus Picea; species Picea mariana. Next base: position 3,797 of record JASDQU011508881.1, read on the forward strand.
CACCAAGGTAAGTGGCTCACCCAAGGCCAAATTCAACATAAATTTCCTCATATGATGGGGGAACTCAACACAATGGATACCATTTCTTTCTAAGGAGGTAGGATTGATCTATGTGGATATCGATGGCCACCCACACCTTCCATTTGTCTCACACACAACTTTCATCTTGACAATTATAATTTTCATCTTGGTAGTTTTTTTCTAGCTTTTCAGGTCCTAAACTTCTGGGGTTGTTTTGAGGCCCTAAACAACGTTTTTTGGGCCCACCATAGTCACATTATAGATGAAGTTAGAGTGTGATAGAATAATTTGTGTTCCTCATATATACCTTTCCAACGGGATATCGTGCGCCTAAAATGGAGATCGTATGCAAAAGTTACGACCTCGAGAAGTTGATGTACCAACTTACCCCATTGGGGCCCACATGAATTTTGGCGCTTCATCTCCTAGGGTTAGATTTTATATGTATATGGTTTTCTGTTCACTTATAGATGCTAAAAAGGTCTAGAGGCCTCATTGTAATGTGCCCAGTCGAATGCCCATAGCCTCCACATCTCTTCTCAGAGATTAGATACCACCATTCGAGTAAGATTGTTTTCATTCTGCATTTTACAGTTTCAACAGATTTCTTTATTGAATAGAAGTTAAGTTCCACTATATCTTTGCTATTGTTTTATGTATATATTTGTTAATGTTATAAATTCGTGTTTCATTTCATTTCGCTCATAAATCCAGATCAGGGGGGTGAATCAGTATAAAGGTCTTTTTACTTTATTTAACCATTCATCAATCATTCATTAGCACATATATCATCAATTAGAACATATAAACTCAAATCAAAATGCACAGAGTTTAACATGGAAACCCTTGTGGGAGAAAACCACAAAAAGTTATGTTTGTTAGTTCCTGTAGATACCAACCTACTATTACAAAGTTTGTAGGCACCAACCTACTCGATACACTAATCTCCTTAGTTGAGCAACAACTCAGTAAGATCTGTATAGACACCAATATAAGATCTTCATACATAGAGTACTTCTAACTTCACTTGTATGCTTCATATTTCTTTCATTTCAAAAAATCATCATACCCTTAAATTTTATGTTCCAATGCCTCTCCTTGCTTCATACCCTAGACATAGCTTCAAACCCTAGTTAAATTTAGCCTTCATGCCCCAATGAACCTCATAACATCATTCCCAAAAAATAATTCTAAAATACAACATCACCAACTGAAAACAATGCACTTTGCAACATCATAGACCTTAGTATCCCATAGTGCACCCTTAAAACTCCAAGAAAACTCCTCTTGCACGTTTAAACCCTAAGTATACTCTCCATATTTTCTTGCGCACCTCAAATCTCTTCTGTGCAYCTCAAACTTGATCTTCTTGCTTGGATGCTCTTAAAATGTGCACATCTATCCAATATTTATAATGTTTTTGTGCTCACTTTTAGGGTAGACCTGTAAAGAATGGCTGGGATGACTTGAAATTTCTTGCTGGGTTGTATGACAGAAAATTTCATATCTCCTCATTCCTAAGGAGTTAGAGGGAGTGCCATATACCATTGGAAAGGCCTCAGAATAATAATTCCAAAAATATAACCTATTCTCCCATTTGATCTATGTTGGGTATGTGTTATATTATTTTCACGAGTTGTAGTGTCTGAGCATCTGGGAAGTGGGGTTAGAGGGGGGGTGAAGCCCTCGACGTGGGGGTTTGTGGGAAGTGCCCCCGAAATTTTTTTTCTGCCTCGGGTATGTGTCACTTGCCTTTGGAAATGTGTCACATATTTAGGTGGTTTTTCGGCACAGGGTTTTTGCCAATGGTTTTCTATTTCTGGTTAAGGAATTAGGGTTTTGGACTAATCCAGGTCATTGGGTTAGGTTTTTGGATTCCGCTGGCTCCTATATGTATATTGTATTGTAAACAATGTATCACAATGAATGAATATAGAATATGATGGTTTTCCCGGTTTGGGTTTCCAGGGGAAAAATCTCTGTGTAATGTTTGTATTTGCCATTGTATCTTTTCTGCTCTTTTCTGAATATCGGTTTGCAATATATATTGTACAAGGTTAGAATTTACAATCTAGTGATTTAGAATAAAAATTCCTTCAAATATAGGGTATCCAAAATGAGCATAAAAAAAAAAAAAAAAAAACCAATATTTCCAACAATCTTCATCTTGCAATATTTATCTTGGACATCTATAGTCTCCCCCTATCTTTGACATAAATGATAACAATATTTCCAACGATCTCCCCTTTTCTCATTGATGCAAACCCTTAGTCATTTATGATACTCCCCCTGTCTGCAACTTTCCTTGTGTTTGCAATCCTTTCTCTATGTGCAACTTCTCCCCCTTTGACATGAATGGAAAATGGATGCCCCCCCTATGCTTGTGCTTCCCTTTACTGATGATATGTGAGATATATCACTCCCAAATTTAGTTTACTTGTCCCATACAATTTTTTTCTCCTTTTCATCGAGAACAAATACATTACTCAGGGTTCTGTTTTCATTTTCCACTAATCTTCTTGAACATGCTTTCCTTATCTCACATCCTTTAGAATGCAATGCAAGGTTTTAACCTTCTTCACACATTTAACTAATACTTATAATATTATGTTTTAACCCTTCAACATACAATACATTTTTTGTTTTAGTCTTTCCATTATTAAGAATAACAATACCTTTTCCAACTATCCTTGCATAAACATTATCCCCAAAGGTACCGTTGCCCCCTTTTTCTTCCTTTAGGATGATAAATTTGTTCTGAGCCCTTGTTATTTGTTTTGCAAATCCACTATCAATGTACCATTGGATTCCTTTGTCTGGAGCATACATTGCAAATCCACATTCTTCCTTCTTTGGTTTTTCTTGCTTCCTTTTCCACACCCTTGTGTATTCTTCTCTATGATTGGTAAGAACATCTTCTTCCCTATTTTTTTTACAAGACTTCTAGTTTTTTTTCCCACATAATCATCCTTTGAGGTCTTGTAAGGACCTCTATTTATATTTCTCACATGGTCACTTCTTGTATAATCTCTACAATCTATTTGCTTATGACCAAAATTATTTCAAGAAAAACATTAGCCAAGGAAGAGATTTTGATACCGGGTTGTGAAAGGCCTTCTTGGTGGAACAACTCTTCTGAACTCATTCTTGTCATTCTTGTGAGTAGAATTAGGTTTATGCTGACCATCATTTCCTTTCCTATTGTTTCTTTCATTGTTGATGGATCCTTTGAGAATGTTAGCATAGCTATTAGGATTTTCTTCATTTTCCTTTTCTAATGGCTTCTTGACCTTAGTGCTTGCATCTCCCTTGGGGGTATTTTTTCTTCTTCGTAGCGAAGACCTATCTTGATGAATGGTGACCTTTGGAAACTGAGAATATTATCTAATATTTCAATAGTCTTTCCAAACTTCAAGCTTCTATTCAACTGATTAGTTGTTTTCTCTAGTTCATTTCTTAAGGAAACTATTTCAACTTCTAGCTTCTCACAATTTTCTTCCTTTTCTTTCAGCTGGCTTCTCACCACTTCTTCTATCTTTTTTTCCTCTTCTAGTTGAGTCTTCAGGATTATAACTGTATTGTTTGTTTATTCAATATCATGATTCTTATTTTTATGTTTATGCAATTGATCCTTCTTCTTTATATTATTTCCCCATAGTCTATCTATTTGTTCTAAGGAACTAATGATTTCTACTTCAAGATTCACTTGCTACAAATCTAGTTTTTCTTTTTGATTATCTTCATTTTGTTCATCAACAGGTTTTATTTCTATGGTTATGGAGAGATATTCTTCTTCATCATCACTATATTCCCTTTATTTGTATTTGTTAGGTCCTCCTTTTATCTTTCTCACAAATTGTGCTTCTTTTGTCTTTGATTCATAGCTGGAACAATCACGAGATATCTCTTCATAAATGTTTTGTAGCTTGTCCCAAATATTTTTAGTTGATGTACATTGCATTACCTTGACAGTATCAAAATATGATAGGCCACTCAAGATGAAATCTATTTCTTTTGTGTTGTGTTCACTTGACTCCTTCCTAGCTTCATCTATATAACCTGTTGTGACTGATTCCTAGATATCAAAACCAAGGACCATCAAATATGTCTTCATTCTTATGCTCCATGATGCATAGTTTGTTCCATCGAACAAAGGATCTATGTTTTTAGGGATACCTTTCCTACAATCCCTATGTTCTCGAGATCTACCTTCCAGTAGTTAAAATGTTTCTGAAGGAACCTGCTATGATACCAATTGTTGAACTTATGCTTATACTGAGGTGGGGGGTGAATCGATATAAGATTATTTTCACTTTATTTAACCATTCATCAATCATTCATTAGCACATATATCATCAATTAGAACATATAAACTCAAATCACAATGCACATAGTTTAACGTGGAATCCATTGGGGGAGAAAACCATACAAAATTATATTTATAAATGTCTATAGGAATCAAATACTATTACAAAGGTTTTAGGCACCAACGTATTGAAGGCACTAATCTCCTCAACTGAGAAATAACTCAACAAGATATTGTGTAGACACTAACCTATTGGAGACACCAATATCCTCAACTAAGTACCAACTCAGTAAGACCTATATAGACACTAATACAATATATTCATACACATAGTACTTCTGACTTCACCTACTTGCTTCATACTTCATGCATTTCACAACATCATCATAACATTAAATTTCATTTTCTAATGCCTCTCCTTGCTTCATACCCAAGACATAACTTCAAACCCTAGTCAAATTTATCCTTCATTCCCTAGGGAACTTCATAGAATCATTCCCATAATATAATTCTATATTGCAACATCAAAACCTCAAAACAATTCACTTTACAACATTATAGACCTTAGTCCTTCATAACACACCCTAAAAAATCCAAGAAAACCCCTCTTCCACCTTTAAACCCCAAGAATACTCTCTAGCTTCTCTTGTGCACTTGAGATCTCTTTTGCATACCCCATAATTGATCTTCTTTCTTGGATGCTCTTCAAATGCACACATATAACTTGYATTTATAGTGTTTCTATGATCACTTTTAGGGCTGACCTGTAAAGACTGGTTGGGCCGACCTGAACTTTCTAGCTGGGTTGTCTAACAGAAAAATTTATATATCCTCATTCCTAAGGAATTAGAGAGAGTGCCATATGCCGTTGGAARGGTCTCAAAATAATATTTCCAACCATATAACCTGTTATCCCATTTGATRTAGGTATTTAGAGTAAAAATTCCTTCAAATATAGGGTATCCAAACTAAGCATAAAAAATAAAAAAAACAACATTTCCAACAATCTTCATCTGGAAATCTTWATCTTGGAAATTTGTATTCTACCCCTATCTTTGACATCAATGAAAAAAATATTTCCAACACCCACATCCTTCTCCCACTTTAACAATAGGAAGGAAATCAAATAGAAAACATAGAGAGAAAGAAGTAGAATTACGAATCTCCAATGGCTCTCAACAAACCTTGGATGGCCTTGTATTTAGCGAGGGGTTAGTTTTACACAACAACTAATTATAATTTTTTTTCTCATTATTTTATGTAACCAATTTGTAAGAATTTACTCTTTAAATCAAGAAGCAACGAGTTTAAGTCTAGGGAATTCTAGAGTTTGGGTCATCCAAGCAAGCTTGGAAATTTTGGTCCTTTCTTTCCAATGTATAGCTAGCAAACTGATGATTATGAAGATCATACTTCGTCGTTTACTTTGGTGCGACACATTTTTACTTTAATATATTACACTATTTTAGTTTAAAAAGAACTAGTTGATTTATGGGTAATTGAGCATGAAGAATAGGATTCCAAGCTAATATTTTACCTAGCTATCACTTAGTTCTCCATGTTGGCTCCAAACAACTCTCTTACCTACAACGCTCATCAAAACAATCAATAAATAAAATGGCACTTGTGAAACATCATGAACAACAATAACCAATAGTGTTAAGTGAAAAGAAGCCTAAATAAGACTAATCACTGATGAGTTAATATCTATGGGAAAGATCTTGGCTTCGAAGCTCATTTGGGAAGGAAAAATAATGCACTTACCATCTTGAAGAGAAAAATGCATCTAGTCTTGATTCGATGTCTCGTTGCAACCTTTTTCACTAATTTATTTTCCTTATTGGTGTATTTATTGACTTTTCTAGCGGTCAAGTGAAGCCTTTAAGAGAAAAAATGCATTGATTGATGCTTTGCAGTCCCTTTGGCAATGCATTTTTCATATTGATTTAGGGTCTGACAATGCATCTGAATCTAAAACACATTGTTTAATGCTCCTAGCAATTCCTACACCCTTTGTTGTCATGTTTCTTACCTCTTTGTGAATTATTTGATTTATGGTCGGACTCAGTAGAGCCCTAAAGGAAAAAAACACATCCCTCTCTCACTTTTTCTATTGTTGTATCCTCCTAGCAATGCATTTTTCCTTCCCGTGCATTTTCAACCTTTGACAGGGTCTTGCAAATCCCTAAAAGGAAAAAAGTATCACTTTCTTCTATGGTTGGATTCCTTAGCTTCCTAACTAATGTGTGTTGGTCCCCCATGTGTTTTTTTATCTCATGGTGGGGTCTGACAATGTCCCAAGGSAAAATATACATAATTCTCCCCTTTGTTATGTTGTTGCAACTCCTCTACTATTGTGTTTTCATCTTCATGCAATTTTTGGCTTATGGTGGTGTTAAACAAAGCCCCATACGGAAAAATAAATAATCCTCTCACTTATTCCACTATTCCAATTTCTCTAGTGATGCATTTGATMTCTCAATGCATTTTTTAACTTTTGTTGGATTTAGAAAGGAAAAACACATCAATGCTAACCTTGCTTGATTGTTCCATTGCTTCACTGAGTGTGTTTTGGAGTTGGGAGTCAAAAAAATTTATTTCTCATGATTTGGATTATATTGAGAATGAAATGAAGATAGAAATAACAAGAAAAACAACATAGAGAAATTGCAAAGAGCATAGTAATATACTGAAACCTAAACTCTATTAACGAATGAAATAATGAAAACATCACAATGTGCAAAGCAATACAAACTAGCCAAAATGGTGGTAGATTATCTTTAAAAAGAGATATATTGGTGACACTCATTTGTAAAAATTCCACCACGAGAGGATGAAACGAGCTTTTAACATAAATTATAAAATCTTAAGACCTGAAATTCTAACTCTAGGAGATGAGGTGGAAAAAGGAATGTAGCCCCAAGGTGCCTAATTGATACATCAATTTCTTGGGGCCCAAAATTTCACATACAGACTTTGTTTAGGGAATTTATTGGATTGTTACAAAGCTTATTCTGAGTGCTATGTGTTTGTCTAGCCTAAAAATAAAATATTTCAAGCCATATTAATTGCCAAAAATGTATGGGAAGTGCCTAAAGTTTGCATTGAAAGTTCAGGACCTGCAAACTTTCTATAAAACTAGTAGAATAATCTTTGAGTTGGTGGTAGATTTGGGTGGCCATGCCACTTGTATCCTTGGATCAATCATCCTCCTTTAGGATACAATGGTCTCCATTGCACCAAGTTCCTCCATTAGATGGGGAAGCTTCTATTGAATGCCATTCTCGATGAACCACTTGCCTTCCTTTGACAACCCAATCGAGATATATAGTTTGTAGGTGGGTTCCCTTGAATTTCACGATTTGGTCAATTATATCCTACTCAATGCAATCAAGGTTGAGTTTTATAGGGGCCAACAACTTTGCAACCTATGAGGTGTCCAACAGAGATGGAAAATATGGTCGAAGCAACTTCACATTAAATAAAGGGTGTAATCCAAGTAAATATGGAATACTTAATTCAAAATAATTCTCACCCACATGTTTGATGATGGTGTAAGGCCCATATCAAAGTGGTTTAAATTTCTTATGGTGGTTTTTTAGGCTCTGGTTTTGTAAGTAAATCCATACCTTATCACCAACCTTAACCTTGTGTGGAACTTTATGTTAATTGTCTCAATACTTGTGCTTCACATTGGCTTCTACAAAATATGATGAACTTGTTGTTGGATATATGGGATCCATTCAATAAATTTTTCTACTCTATCTACCTTRGTCTAAGCATGGGAGGACTCTTCCTATGTAAATGCAATAGGCAAGGCTACACCAATTTGGGATAATGGTGGGAACCCCAAGGACACTTGAAAAGGGTTGTGGCCAATAGGGTTGTGAAGGGAGGGGGATGGGGGAGGGGGAGGGGGAGGGGTGAACATGGGCGAGGGTGGGACGAGCAATTCCGAGAATCATCCTCCCACCAACTTTGTTCATTTTTGCATTGTGTTTGGTCCATATTTTTAAAACTTTTTTTAATTTCTTTGTGTTTCTTTTTCTGTTGTTTTATTTTTAATTAAATTTCTTTTTTTAATTATAAAAATTCTCTCTTTTTTAATATTGGATTTTCAAATTTTTATTTTATTTTGGTTTCATTTTTTTAATTTTTAATTTTTTGGTGTGTTTTTCATGTGTGTTTTTATTTTTTATTTTTTAAAATTTTTTAAAATTCGATTGTTTAAAGATTTGTCTTTTTTTTTTTTTTTTAAATTTGTGTTCTGTAATTTAAAAAAAAAAGGTGTTATTTTATTTTATTTATTTTTTTATTTTTTTTAAATTTGTTTATTTGTTTTTATTTTTATTTTTAATGTAAATTAAAAAATTAATTTATTCCCTTGGGGTGTAGGGCAGTCGATGATGGAGTGTGCTATTAAGGAACTCTATTATGTGAAGTCACCGGTTCGAAACCCCGACTTACCTTGTGTGTTGCGTATGGGGCATCGTGGGCACACCTAAAGGTTATAATGGTAGTAGTTGAATAACACAATCACGTGTCACATGAGTACGTGCTCGACTAGTTGCTGATTTCACCAGTCACAAAAAAATTAACAAACAATTCTTGAGTTTCTGATTTAGGAGTTGACTATAAATTTTTATTTGTGATGGTACCAATTTTCAAAGTTTTGATTAAGTAGTAATTTTAACTCCAATTTTTTTTTGGTGTTACTCAAAGCATTGCTTTTCGATTCGAGGGTCAATTTCCACATCGATATTAGTTGTCAAGGCCATTATTTCAAATAAGTCACAATTTTAACCACCAAAAAAAGGGGTGCTACTAGTAGTGCCACTTTTTGAAATGAGGGCTGATTTTGGTGTTTTTGACCCAAAAATATGTTTTTTTGGGGCCAAAGTTCTCCTTTTGAGGTCACAGTTCCCGTTAAGTTGGTAACTATGTTTATAGCAAAAGGGAAAACGGTGCACCAACTAAAGTACATGCATAATCAATAGTCCCAAGTCATCAAGAACCTCTTTATTTCATATCAAGCATTACCAAGCATAAGATAAGTGAGAGCTAATAATAGTGTCTCTATTACCATATGCAGATAGTGTACAATGACAAAAATAGAACCCTTTTCTTGAAGGCATTGAACTTGTTTATAAGTTTTATTTGTGGATTTTTTCCTTCCAACTTCCTAAGTCTTTAGCCCCCCTATATGACTCTTGAGCTTCTTGTTCTTAGCTTTTTACAAATTTCATCCTATTCCATTTTTAACTATTCAAACCATTTGTGATAATAATTGTTTCATGTATGTAAGAAATAGCAATATTTATAACATAAGTGAAGATTCATAAAAACATTGTTGGCCTAAATTCACACACTCCTATTGCTTAGATTTCCACTTCCTCATTCTTGTTTGCATACTTCTAGTGCTTTAATTTTGAGCATTCCTCACGTTTGATTTTAGTTGGAAATCACGTTGTCTTCGTATTTTCTACTTGTCTAGCGGTATCATTTATCATACTCTTCACTTCATCCTTCTTCATGCATGGGTCTTGATTGATAAATGGCCATTTCTTGTGCTAGGAAATACACTTGGTATCCTTCCTAGTTTTCTTTGGTTCTAGATATCTTCTTGCTCCTTGCACTTGCATGAAATTGCATGGGCACTTCAATATCTCTTTCATTCTCTCTCATCTCTTTTTATGTATCTTGTTTCTTCATTCAAATCTCTGCAAATGAAAACCAAGACTATGGTACTACCTATGAGATAGATGATAAGATACTAGTCCTAGAATATGTATTTTAACAAGGAAACAACATGATTTATTAATGGCAACATATTAAAATGATGGATACAAAATTGATGAATGAGAGAAATGTGAGATTTATTTGCCTCCTATGAATGAACCATGTAAATATCCTAGTATCTTTCATTCGATCATAGTGAGTGAAACCATACTAAATTATCACTTAAAAAATTCCCATCAATGAATGTTTCTTTTAATAATTCCCATCAACAAGATAATAACCAAGGCCACCATGGAGTATGAGGCATTTAACTTCGATCTAGGGGTAGGAAAGTACAATGAATATGATTTTGAACTTAGATTTTCTTTTATGGATTTGTATAATGGTTTCAGGGTCTTCTTCCTACCTATTTAAATAACTCATCACTTAATTAAAAATCCCAACGAATTTAAATAAGATGTAGCATCTATGAATTGGCACCAACTATTCCTTGCAACTAGTTTATTTATAAGTAATTTAGCATGAAGAATATGATTCCAAGTTCATATTTTACCTAGATATCACTTGGTGCTCCATGTTGGCTTCAGACAACTCTCTTACCTACAAGACTCATCAAATCAATTAATAAATAAAATGACACTTGTGAAACATTATGAACAACAATAACAAATAGTGTTAAGTGCATAGAAGCTTTTCTAAGCCCAAACATTGATGAGTTAATATCTATAGGAAATATCTTGGCTTCGAAGCTCATTTTGGAAGGAAAAATAATGCACTGAACATCTTCAAGAGAAAAATACATCTAGTCTTGATCCATGTGTTGTTGCAACCTTTCCACTGATTTATTTTTCTTGTTGGTGCATTTATTGATTTTCCTAGGGTTCAAGCAAAGCCTCTAAGAGAAAATGTTCATTGATTGATGCTCTGTAGTCCCTTTAGTGATGCATTTTTTATATTGATTTGGGGTTTGACATTGCCTATAAATATAAAACACGTTGTTTGATGCTCCAAGCAATTCCTACACCCTCTATTGTCATGTGTTTTACCTCTTTGCGCATTATTTGATTTGTGGTGGGACTCGGTGGAGCCCTAACGAAAAAAACACATCCCTCTCTCACCTGTTCCATTGTTCCATCCTCCTAGAAATGCATTTTTCCTTTGCATTCATTTTCAACCTTTGACGGGGACCTGCAAATCCCCAAAAGGAAAAATGTATCACTGGCTTCTATGGTTGGCTTCCCTAGCTACTTGAATAATGTGCATTGGTCCCCGATGTGTTTTTTAGCTCATGGTGGGGTCTGACAATGTCCCGAGGGGAAAAATACATCATTCCCCCCTTTGTTATGCTGTTGCAACTCTTCTAATATTGTGTTGTCATCTTCATGCATTTTTTGGCTTATGGTGGGGTTCAACAAAGACCCATAGGGAAAAACAAATCATCCTCTCACTTATTCCACTCTTTTATTTCCTCTAGTGATGCATTTGATCTCTCAATGAAATTTTTAACTTTTGTTGGGACAAAACACATCAATGTTTACCTTGTTTCATTGTTTCATCGCTTTACTGAGTGTGTTTTAGCCTTAGGAGTCAAAACACATTATTTCTCATGATTTGGATTATATTAAGAATGAAAGGAAGATAGAAATAATAAGAAAAATAACATAGGGAAATTACAAAGAGCCTAGTAATATAGTGAAACCCGATATTAATGAATGAAATAGTGAAAACATCACAGTGTGAAAAGCAATACAAACTAGCTAGAATAGTGGTAGATTATCTTTGAGAAGAGATGTATTGCTGACACTCATTTGTAAAAATCCCATCATGAGAGGATGAAACTGCATTTTAATATAAAGGCTAAAACCCCAGGGCTCAAAACCCTAACACTATGAGATGAGGTGGCAAAAGGAATGCGGTCCTCGAGGAGCCTAATTTATACATCAACTCCTTAGTGCCTCAACTTTCACACATGAAATTTGTTAAGGGAATTTATTGGACTGTTACAAATATTATTCTGAGTGCTATGTGTTTGGATAGCCTAAAAATGAAAGACTTCAAGCCATAATAATTACCAAAAAAGTATGGGAAGTGCCTAAAAATATCATTGAGAGTTCAGGACCTGCAAAATATATATAAAACTAGTAGAGTGTACTAAGGATCATCTTTATGATGAAATAATATCCATTGCATCAAGTTCCTCCATTATATGGGGAAAATTCTATTGAATTTGGTTCTCGATGAACCACTTGCCTTGCTAAAGAAGCTACCTTGCTTTGACAACCCAATTGAGATATATGTTTTGTAAGTGGGTTCCCTTCATATTGATGTTCATGATTCGGTCAGTTGTAGCTGACTCAATGAAATCAATGTTGATTTCTATAGAGGATAAGCTCTTTGAAACCTATGAAGTGTTCAAAATAGGTGGAAAATATGGTCAAAGAAGCTTCACATTAAATAAAGGGTGTAAGCCAAGGAAGGTTGAAATACTTAATTGAAAATAATTCTTAACCACATGTTTGATGAAGGTGTAATGCCCATATCAAAGTGGTCTAAATTTTTTGTGGGGGTTTTTGAGGCTCTCTTTTTGTAAGTGAAACCATACCTTATAACCAACATTAAACTTGTGTGGAACTTTATGTTGATTGTGTAACTACTTGTGCTTGGTATTGGATTTCTACAAAATATGATGAACTTGCTGGATATGTTGGATGTATTCAACTAATTTAGTTCTCAATCTACCTTAGTCTAATCTTGGGAGGACTCTTCCCGTGTAAATGCAATAGGCAAGGCTATACCAATTGGGGATAATGGTGGGAACCCCAAGGATGCTTGAAAAGGGTTGTGGCCAATATGGTTGT
>JASDQU011508882.1:8710-22179 GCA_032191745.1 Picea mariana
AGGATATGCGCTAGGCTAGGGCGCACTGATCTATCTAAAGATTAGGTCAATCCATTCACTTAAGGTGCCTCAACAAGAGGATTAGGGTTTCTGCAACTGTACCTACTAGTAACCCTAGCTGTAGTGCTTTGGTGACTGCTCCTGCTAGAAACCCTAGTGATAGTTCTTCAACGAGCTTAATATTCTTACGGCTATGTTTCCTTCCAATGGTTAGACTGAATGAAGGAGGTGTGGGCCCATAACCTGTTAGAATATAATGGATGTGCTTGTTTCACCATTGACAATATCTCTATTGTCACCCAACCATAGGCCGAAGCCACCCTCCGAGCACCTTAACCTTGACAAAGAATCACTCTGGAAGAAAATCCTAGGCTAGATAGCCAAGCAAAGGGTAGTGCACCTTTCCCCAAGGATAACGCACCAACAAGAGCTGATCAGATAGTCCAAACCCTAGCCAAGAGATATTCCAAGCCAAAACGTAACTACTGGCTGCAACAACTGCACCTGTAGCTCTCCTCAAACCTACGCAAAAAACTGGGCATTGCAATGCGCACAAGTGCTGATCTACAATTCTGAGACTTCCTGCCATAATGAGAACTGGCCTCCTATATTTATACTAATTCTAGCTAACTGCCTGGGCTGACTTCTCATTCTAGGTATCTGTCTGTTCAATATATATTATTTCTTTTTTCTGACTTCTTCTCTTGGAGGATAATAACCTAATACAAGTTATCTTCTTGAGCCGACATGTCTTCTAGGGTTATTAGCCAACTCATTAGGGTTTCTTCTTGCTTCCCGGAATATTCTATTCTCATTAGGTTTACACGTGGAGGTTTATACCTACCGCAACTACCATAATATCAACATTCTCCTCATGGATGAAGCTCCATTATATCCAAATCCAACTAACTTTATCAAGGATAGATCCATTTCTGCTAAAAGAGATGTCACAATGTCATACATAGATTGTGATGTTCATCCCTCATTTGAAGTAAGCATACAAATTTTGTAACACATTGGCCTCTTCCTTCATTTGTTAAATATGTAATATAAATGATTAAATGTTGCATCATAGTCCAATCAGTACTTTCATCAACTAAAATTGAGTAAAATGGGATGTTGAAAATATCATCTTTTAACTTTTTCCAATATACCTCCTTAGCAGCTTGTAGAAACTCTTTTCCAGATGTTGTATTTGTATATGCTGAATATTCATCTGTTAGAGGCATGTGAGGAGTGTTTTTATACCTATTCAAGTCACATATTGACTTATACACTTCTAAAGGTAAATCGTGTATGGTGACAATATACACATTTTCAATTACTGATATAATTCTGTCCTTTTGAGTATCCACCATTAGCTCTACATGTTTAGTAATTGGAAGAGTACTTTGTTTTCTTCCCCCCTCTAAAAGTTGCAAAGAAAATTTATGAGCCTCTGATGTTGAATGGATGTTTAGACCACTAACTTGAAGGGTCGTACTTCCATCTTTAGCAAATGGAATTTCCTTATTAAATTTTACACACCATGAACACTTTATCCTTTCAACGCCATTACAATGTTTTACGACATAAGCCCATGGGAATCTTGTCTTCCAGTTGGACTTGAAAGCTCTTTTGGGCCTCTTGTATGTTGGTTCCTCTTCAAGAAGTTTTGCACTATCTGATTCATGGCCTTCAAATGGATGATCATATACTTCATTTTCAGAGTTGCATGGTTGATTAGAGCATTGAGGAATACCAAATGCATTAGCTATTGAACGTTGTTTTTTATCCTTTTTAGGACGACCCAAAGGTGACATTTTTCAATAATTTATACCTATACACAATAAAAAAAATAGGGAATATAAAAGTACAAATTAAATGGGAATACAATCATTTGTATGTATCTTGACAATGAGTAACATTAATCCAAACTTTTTTTTCTTTAACTGTCAAAATTGACCCACCAAAACTCAATACTACAATTGAAACTACATATATCAGATTTTCAACAAACAAAAAACTGCACAATTCAGATTTTTAGTAACATTGACTCTTGGCTCTTAAAGGACACCTCATACAACAGTCTCTTGGGAGCCATGGATATATAGATAGCTATATTTATCTTCTATATTCTATTTTTATTTGACATAGGTCTATGTTAATTATGTTATAATTGTCATTTTTTAGTAACAGAATGGCTTATCGGTGTGGATATTGAAATGTTTATAATGTCAATAAGTAGTCTAAGAGTTTCGTGCAACAAATATTTTGTTGTCCCTTTTTTTGAAGATCTTGCTGCCTGATCAAAATCTGGACCAGGGGTCAAATTTTAGCTCAAAAATCAAAGTTCTTGGAATTGCCTCAAAACAAACAGGTGCGTATCCCTCGTCGTCACAAACCTAACGCAACTCATTTCGTCTCAAATGGACGTCGGGAGAGAGAGATATCACAATCTGTTCGAATCGTCAAACAGGTAAAAAAAGGGGATGTTGACTGTGCAGTTCGTACAATCCATACGGATGCTGACGTGGCAGGTTCGTAAGCTGATGTGGCAGAGGTGACGTGGAAGAGTTGATTTGGAAAATTTGGGCGAATCACATTGCGACACGTGGCAGTTATTGGGAAAATGGCATGGTGCCACGTGGCCCAGTCATGGGTTGCCATGTGGCACCGTTGAATTGGTTATTGATTCAAAATAATACGGACTCCGTGAGGTTTGAACCATAGACCTCCCCCATAGTCCAAAGTCTTGGCAAGTCCTCCCTGCCAACGCGCCATATGGTGGTCCTTGTAAAGCCTATGGTTTTGATTACATTTAAATTGAATTAATATATGAATTGGGGTACGTCCAGGCTGGGGCTTAGCCCCAGCCCCCGGTCGCATTTACACTACCATACGACCCTTTGTTATACGGAGTGCACATGCAGGAGTTAGTTTTTTTTAAACGGTTAACAACCAATCATTTTCCCGACCGTTAATTGGGTTTGGCCCCTTTTGTAGGCACGCAAGGTCACATGGACCCATATGCCCAACGGCTTGGCGGTTGGGGGTTTTAGTTCCGTTAACCGTTCGACAATTTGACCGTTTATGTGGTTTCGCTCGGTGTTGGGTTTAAGCACACGTTTTGGAGCGTGTTCTGGGTTCAAGCACACATAAGTGCGTTTTGGCGAACCAGAGCCAGCAAGCTTGAAGGAAGAGGATGGCAGGAGGCCTATCTTTCTCATTTTTTGGCCGATTGAGGTGTCGTAAAAGCCCATCTAGGGGTTTTTGGATGTCCTGAATCCATTGGCACTATTATAAAGGCCATTTGAAAACTTATTTTGCAGGTTTTTAACCATTGAAGTTTCAGAAATCTCTAGGGAGTTTGAAGCCCTCATTGATTGAGGACACGTTTTGGTGAGTCTATGTTTGTTTTCTGTGGTTGAATAATCATTTTTGGCTAATTTTTATGATATGAACACATTGGGATAGGTTTCAGAGGCTTTTGAGGACTTTTACAGGTGTTTTTTCCAAAGAGAAGCTCAGGGAAGCTTATGGCCACATGTAGAAGAGGTCATGCCCGGATGAGCCATGATCCGTTTTCAGAGTTTTATTAGTCATTTTTGGGGTTTTTATGTGTTCTGATCTCAATGGTACAGTCAGAATTTCAATTGGAGTTGAGCAGCATATTTTACAAGAAATTTTGACAAATTAATCCCAAAGAGCCAAGTCCATTGATGGAGGCTCAAGGAGATGTAGCCCGGAGAGGGGTGAACTCCTTTATCATGTTGTTATTGTTGTGAGTTTCATGGTTTATTTTCTGTAAGTTATATTGCTGTGTATTTATTTAAAGCACATATATAACCATTTAAAAGAACATATCCTCACACATAAGCATTTACAAGAAGATACATAAATTTGGCACATAAACTATCTTGCATATTTTAACACATGAAGCAAGGTCCTGTAAAGTTTATTTTTAATGAAGTAGAGGGTGCTTGCATAACATAACAAGTCAGCCTTCTATTTTCATATCACTGCCCCTTCTTTTGAAGATCTTGTTGTCCCTTTTTGTGGAGATCTTGTTTTCCCTTTTTGTGGAGATCTTGTTGTCTCTTCTTTTGAAGATCTTGCTGTCCCTTTTTGTGGAGATCTTGCTATCTCTTATTGTGGAGATCTTGTTGTCCCTTATTGTGGAAATCTTGTTGTCCCTTTTTGTGGAGATATTGTTTTCCCTTCTTTTGAATATCTTACTGTCCCTTTTTGTGGAGATCTTGTTGTACCTTCTTTTGAAGATATTGCTGTCCCTTTTTTATGGAGCTATTGTTGTCCCTTTTTGTGGATATCTTGTTGTCCCTTCTTTTGAAGATCTCGTTGTCCCTTTTTGTGGAGATATTGTTGTCCCTTCTTTTGAAGATCTTGCTGTCCCTTTTTGTGGAGAATTTGTTGTCCCTTTTTGTGGAGATCTTGTTTTCCCTTTTGTGGTGTTCTTGCTGTCCCTTTTTGTGGAGATCTTGTTGTCTCTTCTTTTGAAGACCGTGTTGTCCCTTTTTGTGGAGATCTTGTTGTCGCTTCTTTTAAAGATCATGCTATCCCTTTTTGTGGAGATCTTGTTGTCCCTTCTTTTGAATATCTTGTTGTCCCTTTTTGTGGAGTTCTTGCTATCCCTTCTTTTGAAGATCTTGTTGTCCCTTTTTGTAGAGATCTTGTTGTCCCTTCTTTTGAAGATCTTGCTGTCCCTTTTTGTGGAGATATTGTTGTCCCTTATTTTGAAGATATTGTTGTCCCTTTTTGTGGAGATCTTGCTGTCCCTTTTTGTGGAGATCTTGTTGTCCCTTCTTTTGAATATCTTGCTGTCCCTTTTTGTGGAGATATTGTTGCCCCTTCTTTTGAAGATCTTGCTATCCCTTTTTGTGGAGATCTTGTTGTCCCTTTTTGTGGATATCTTGATGTCCCTTTTGTGGTGTTCTTACTATCCCTTCTTGTGGGGTACCTGATATTGTTTTCTCAGCTATGGTCAATACCTTGTTGTCCATTATTGTGGGGTACTTGTTGTAGCTGTCTTGTGATGGTTTATACCTTGGAAAAACTGTCCCTAAGTCCGTATGACAGATAACAAACCCTAGAGGTTTGATCCATGAACCTAAAACTATTTCTGAGCATATTTTAAAGTTTTACATTCACACATGTGACAGGTACATCTTTCATAGATCAAAAGGTAAGCTTGAGGTTTGTCTTTTCACTCAATTTTTTTTTTATACTCAAAATTTATTTTAGATCTGTCTATTTCTTTTCTCATATATGATGATCTAGTGAACAAAAAATTAAAAGGGCGTTATTGTTTCTATTTTTTTCCATAATTCTAACAATCATTGTTTGACCTTAAGTATACTTATAATGTTAGATTTTATCTCATGCCATTCCCTTGAAAGGTGAAACCTCGTTATTTAAACATGAGACTAATATTTCTTCTCCTCATAAGACCCCTACATATATGCCCATGGTTCTCTGCGATTTAATTCCATGATGAGCGTTCAAGAGAATGATCCCAAAGACAACACGATAGTTGTGGCAAAAGGGAAAGGGTTAGCAAAGTTTGTCCCCTTTGTTCCAACACAAACCACTTGTACTAGAGGAATTGTGCATTTATAAGATAAATGCAAGCAGGTAGGAAATAAATTTTGACTTTTTTGTTTAATATGGGGAAGCTCAGGGTTGAAATGTAATTCCAGGCTTATTAGGCACTTGCATTCTCTTGGGAGGTTTACACCAATCCCTTACAAATTTTTTAGTTATCATGGTCTAGCCACTTATGATTTCACTCATAGAAATCTCGGTGCCACAGGGAACTCTCAGCTGAAATACACCTGAAAATATGCAACCAAGCAACTCTAAGGGCAAGGTAGAAATTAACTGATGATGGTAGATTGAAGGTAGGGTGAATTTGTTGTTGAAGGAACAATTAGTTGGAAGTAACAACATAGACATTTTACTGAGCATATTTTCCGTTACTGTAACAAAGGTCATATAGGTTGTTGTTGATATTATCTCCATAACCTAGGGATGCGAGTTGGAGAGGATGCAACATTGTGGCTCTCCCTAGTAGCAGCAAGGAGAGACCATACTGGGGAAAAGAAGGATAAAGTATTGATCAATTGGTTGTAATATGTAATCAGTCATAGGTTGAGTCCTTTCAGTAAAGGTCTATTTTTTTTCAATTCTAGATAGCCTCTAGTTTAGATGAGCATATTCCTAGTAATAACGTTTTTGGCATTGGAAATGCACAAACCTTCTGTTATGCTATTTCCTATACTAAGAGTCAAAATCCTTTTGAAGTTTTCTTTGAGTACCTAATTCTCAACTATAAAGACTTTGTAAATATGTTTATCACAATTAGTAAAATTCTAACTAGAGAGCAAAATGACATGTTAGCTAAGAGAATGCATATTGAGGATTGCAATAAATGTGTCATTCCTTGATAGTTTTTTAAAATGCTTCGAGTTTTTTTGATAGCTTTATATGTGAGTATTGTACATGTCCTATTGTTCATATAGGTATTGTTTATCTTACATTCAATTTTTTTTTAGAAGCACTTCATATTGTATTTTGGGGGCTGCTAAATGCCCATGTAGATAAAAGGAGAACCCCCCGTTTTGAAGAAACTCTGTAATGGTTGTAACTTTTTTCAACTCTTTTGTATCAGTGATTCTATGGCTAGTATATCTAAATGGGAAAAGTGTAGATTTTTAATGACTAAAATCAACAAACTGAAATTCTGTCAAACACTTAGCAACCTAGAGATAACTATCTTCATAAACTTCATAAATGCAAAAACCCACATTCAGAAATTTCCATAAGAAGAAATACACATTGCTAAGCAAAAATATGCAGCAAAAAAACACAATGGACAACAACCCAATGACACTCAGAAATTTAGGCAAAATGCCAGGGATATTATTATTATTCTTCAGGAAAGTACATATCAGCAACAAACAACATTTCTAGCCAAGGAAAATACCTCATAGCACCAAATCCGTTCCACAGAAATCTACCTCATTTTCCATGCCAAAACCGTACCGTTGTCCAGCCTCCTTCTGCTTCGTTTTCTATGCCCATAGTTAGCTCTACGGACTGTTCCGTATGGCCCAAAAGAGCGAATAGAAAACATAAATCTGCCTCAAAATCTGTGCCTAAAATGCCTCGATTTCTGTGCCAAATCCGTACGGCTGTACAGATTGTACAGAATCATACGAACTATACGAATCCATACAGTACAACCTCCCATAGTACAAAAATATTTCGGCCAAAAATTCACAGAAAAAATTTCTCGAGAATCATGCCCTCTTTCCTCGAAAAACATGCCATCTTGCTGCTCACTTTCCTCTCTCAAGCATGCTTAGAAAATCTCTCTAACTCTCCTCTTGATGTGCTCTCAACATCCTCTCGATGTCTTCACAACATGTCTTGCACACTACCCAATGCATTCTTTTATAATCTGAAAATGACATTTTCTCCCCAAAAGTGTCCTTTCACCTTCCCAACCCTAGATCCAAAGGACAAGATTAGATCTTGCCTTTTTCAAGATCAAGGGTCATGATCCATTCCCTCCAAAATGAATCACTTGAAATATTAAAGTGATTTCACTTTATTACATAAGTGCTTTATGAAAATAAAGTCACTTTAAAAATAGAAGGTACACTTTATTAAAAAGTCACTTTACTAAAAGAACCACTTAAAACAACTTTATAAAAACTATTACAAAGTCAAGTGCTTGGTAGTGCAAATATTAAGGTAACATCTGCATACAAGTCAAAACATGCAGAGTACCTCCCGAGCTAAGAAAATCTAACATTCCCTCTTAGCGAGGGAGGTACTTCTGGTATCACCACCATAATCTGTCTCCATCTCATCAACTGCCATAGATGCTCCCTCTGTACTAGAAGTCTCTGCTCCCTCTAAACATGAATCCACTACTCCCACTGCAATGGAAGCCTCTGCTGCTACCTCCGTTGTACCACAAACTGAAGACATGCTCCAAGAAGACTGCACACTCTCCTGAGCATCCAACTATGTCAACTCATGCCTGTTGAGTCCCTTGAGAGTCCCGGAAGAAGACTAAGTGCCATGTATCAACTCTCTCTCCTATGCTACCTGCCAAGCCTCCAACACAAAATCTGAGTCCAGAAATCCACTGGACCCCAACACAGGTCTACCCAACAACCTGTACAATCCCTCATACTTGACACCAAGAATTACTGTTGTGTCAACAGTTTCTCCCATAGGATACAAAAACACGTGTCTGCTGTTGAAAACAACTCCAAAACCACTCTCATCCAAAGCTGACACTGAGAGAAAATTAATTTTCAACTCTGGAACATATAACACCTCACCAACCTCCAGAAGACCTCCTGACTCTAGTTGGAATCTCATCCTTCCAACCCCCTTTACTGCATGTTGTGGACCGGTTCCCCAATTCACACTACAGTCTGAGTCTATCTCTGTAAGATCGAGGAAAACTGACTTTAACCCAATCATGTGTCGAGAAGCATCACAGTCCACAAACAAATATTCAATTTCCTTGAACACTAGGCATCCACTTCCCACGGAACCAGCCATGCGAGAGAACTCCTTCTCAAATCTCTGAGTAAACTCTACAACTTCTGTTGAAGCTGACACCTCTGGTTCTGGTTTCTTCTTCTTCTTGTTCGGACATTGACTAGCATAGTGGTCAGTCTTGTGACATGTAAATCATTTCACCTTGCTCATGTCCTTCTTATTTCCCTTTTCCATAAGAGCAATGTTCTTGTCGTCTGCACCGTCCAATGCCTTTTCTTGAGACCCCTCTCGAATCTCCTCCTTTGTAAAATCATCCCATAATCTGCTTCAGTCAGGGAGCTTCTCTCTCCCCACCACACACTTGACGAAAACCTCCAACTCCTTGGTGAAACCTTTGAGGGCTATCCTCACCATCTCTGAGTTAGGAATGACTTCTCCAACAGCTGCCAACTCATCTTTCACCTGTGAAACCCAGGTGAGGTAGGTGGCCACACTCTCTCCTTTGACCATCCTAGTTCCATGCAACTTTTCTCAAAGAGCCATTATCTGGTTCTCGTTCTTAGCCTCATACAGGCCTTTCAGTGCAACCAACATTTCATTGGATGTCTTCTTCTCAGCCAAGTGTGGAATAAGGTGGTCTCTGACCCCATCCAAAATGATTCTCTGAGTCTTAGCTTCATTCACCTCATGAACATCAAGAGTTGTGGGATCTATAGGTACAACTATGATGGTGTTCGCAAATGACCACAATTTGTTCTCCTTGAGAACACTATTGATTCTAACCTTCCACTGCAGGTAGTTAGAGATCCCCTCCAACTATCTTCAAACCTGATGCTGGAAGTCACCTTTGTCCACCTGACAAAGAACCTTTTCTGCCTTCTTCAAGCAAATAAAATAGCAAATCACTTGCTGTCCCAAGTGCCAAAATGTTGCCCATTGAACTTCAGAGCACAAGCTCTGATACCATGTAGATTTTTAATGACTAAAATCAGCAAACTAAAATTTTGTCAAACACTTAGCAACCTAGAGATAATTGTCTTTGTAAAATTCATAAATGAAAAAACCCACATTCAGAAATTTCCATAAGCAGAAATACACATTGCTAAGAAAAAATATGCAGTGGAAAAACACAGTGGACAACAACCTAATAACACTCATAAATTTAGGCAAAATGCTAAGAAAAACCCCAATGTGGGGAAACCCAATTAGAGAGAGACAGATCTTATTATTATGCTTCAGGAAAGTACATATCAGCAACAAAACAATATTTCCAGCCAAGGAAAAAACCTCACAGCACCAAATCTATCCCACATAAATCTTCCTCGTTTTCCATGCCAAAACTGTACCGCTGTCCAGCCTCCTTCTGCCTCATTTTCCATGCCCACAGTCAGTTGTACAGACTGTTCTGTATGGCCCAAAACAACGAACAAAAAGCATAAATCTGCCTCGAAATCCATGCCCAAAATGCCTCAATTTTCATACCAAATCCATACGGCTGTACGGACTTTACAGAATCGTATAGACTGTACGGATCCATATAGTATGGCCTCCCACAACAGAAAAATATTTCGGCCAAAAATTCAAATTTTTTTTTTCTTGAGAATCATGCCCTCTTTCCTCGAAAAACATGCCCTCTTGCTGCTCACTTTCCTCTCTCAAGCATGCTCAAAAAATATCTCTAACTCTCCTCTCAATGTGCTCTCAACATCCTCCCGATGTCTTCACAACATGTCTTGCACACTACCCAATGCATTCTTTTATAATCTGAAAATGACATTTTCCCCCCAAAAGTTTCATTTCACCTTCCCAACCCTAGATCCAAAGGCCAAGATTAGATATTGCCTTTTTTAAGATCAAGGGTCATGATCCATTCCCTCCAAAATGAATCACTTGAAATATTAAAGTGATTTCACTTTATTACATAAGTTCTTTATGAAAAGAAAATCACTTTCAAAATAAAAGGTACACTTTATTAAAAAGTCACTTTACGAAAAGAACCACTTAAAACAACTTTATAAAAACTATTAAAAAGTCAAGTGCTTGGTAGTGAAAATATTAAGGTAACATCCGCATACAAGACAAAACATGCGGAGTACCTCCCGAGCTATAAAAATCTAACAAAAAGATCATGAAATTTAAATTGTCTAACCTCCAATAAAAGTCATTTGTGAATCAAAATTAACGGGAGTATAAATGAATAACTATAGGCACTAACATATGTGTTTGAAATCTTTTAACAATCCATACACTAACATATGTGTTTTAACTCTTTTAACAATCTATACTTGGAAATTTTTATTACATAGTTTTGTTGGAACCAAAACACATTGGATGTAAAAAAATTATTCCTACGGACACAAAAAGAAAAAAAAATTATTCTAATAAGATTTGATTATGCTTTACTGAGATAAAATAACATAATTAAGAATTCATATCAAATTTTGTTATTTTCCTTCTTGTTGCTAGAGTTGTAAGGAAAAACAGACAAACTTAGACATCAATTTTAGAGGTTTTTTTTATTTATTCATTGATATGGACCGAATTTTGAAAAGAGCAATTTCAGGCCAGTTTAAGGTATGTTTCAGGATAGTGCCCTGGAAATCTCTAATACCTAAAATACCTCGAATTTGATATGCTCATAATCATGACAGTGCAATATAATTAATGTGAAATAAACCCTATGTTAATTTCAATATTACATTGCAATAAAATTAACGGGAAAGAAATTTGAAACCCTATGTTAATTTCAATATTATAGTGCAATAAAATTAACGGGAAAGAAAGTTGAAACCCTATGTTAATTTCAATAGAAATTTCACAAACAAACTTGAAACCCCAATTGCAAAGCTGGAGATATTATAAATCGAACCTTGGCTTTCTGGTTTGGTGAAGTTGTCCCCTAGTTCTAAACTCCAAAAGTCATTGTTACTAAAACTTCTAACTTCCAAGCAGTGGCGTCTTGGCCTGTGGGTATAGTGAATATGGGAGAAATGGGTGAAAGTAGAAATATGGAAAATGGACCAAAGCATCCATAGAAAACCTAAAAAAAACTTATAACTTCCAAGCAATGGCGTTTTGGCTCATACGTATAGTGAATCCAGGGGAAATGGTTGCAATTAGAAATTCTGAAACAAGACCAGCGACTCCAGAGAAAACATAATGGACATTGGAGATTCAAGCACTTCTAAGAATAAAAATGGTTTTGTATCGTGATTGGAGAGAACATTAATTATATCACCTAACTCAACAACTACAATTAATTCCCCTCCCTACTCCATTGCTCCAATTTTCAACGAGCCGACCAACCTCCAAGTTACGGTAAGGAGATTCAGATTTCGAAGGGAACTTGTTCAATGTTACTGCAATTTCGCACACATCAAACTTTATCTACATGTACAGTGTATTCCAGTGGAGTGTTAATTGGTAACAATGCCGAGAAATTTTAATGACGGGAAATTTAAAATATTACCCTTCCTAGGAAATTTTAGGTTCTTTTTAACATTTCCGAAATAATTTTCAATTTTTTTTTTTTTTTTTTTTTGACGTGAAATTATTTAATAGCACTTCTAGGATGTGCTGGACCCCCTTTGACAGGATGTGACGTGTTGAATTTTGATTGTTGGTTTCATGCATGCTCATGCTTGGAGGAACATTCCATATGAACACTTGGAATTTGAATTGGTAGACATATTTCTTCATTGAAATACATTCTTCGTTCTATGAGACCCATCTGTTTTTTAATTGTATATGAAATGAAAGATATGTTACAATGTTGGTTAACTTATGAATTTCATTCATAAATTATAAAATTGGAGTTGGCTGAATTTAGTCTAAATTACTTGAGTCTAATTTAGATGGATTGTATTTATTATTTTAAATTGATTATTATGTATTATGTTAATCCGAAAAATTTAGATCACCACTCAAATTTTCAAGAGGAAACTGCCATTATAGCATTAATTGCTATGATTTAAGATTATAAGAATCTGGGCGCATCTAAATATTTCTCACTTCTTATGACAAGAGTAACTCGGAATTAATATTACTGCGGTAAAATGGGTTGAGAGAATGCAATGCATGAGTTTTATAGAACAACAATGTGTTGAATATTAAAAAGAGAAACTGCTAAATGAACATACAATGATGTTTTTTGTTGTTCTTCCTTACTTTTGCAGCGCTTCCACCTCAATCGCTATCCATGGATAGCATCCCACATTATTTGTAAGGCTATGAATATCAGAACAAAGAAACGTTCATGGTCAAGAAGAAATCCAAGGAGAAATTTTTAGGATTCAGAATGGTCACCAAAATTAAAAATTTAAGGGTGAATTGCTTTAAGTTTATTGTCATGTCCACTCTATCTACTTGACTCCAATGTTGAGATACCATAAAATACTGATTGATGGAACTTAGACTTGCAATGGTTGATTACCCTAAGTGGTTGAATTTGCGTTATGTTGATTAATAATGTTTGACTGTGGTTGATTTTGATATTTTTTCATAGTATAAAATTAAAAGATTGAATTTGATATTATATTTAGAGGTTGATAATATGGCTATATCATGTTGTTTATATTGGTTGACATATGTCAAATTCCTATATTCCTCAATGACTATGTTGCATTGCAACATTTATCAGGGATTATGCACATCAAGACATTCCTTAAGTGTTATGTTGGATTACAATATTGTTTGTTGGTGATTATATCACATTGCGAGATTCAATATGGTAGATTTATGTTGAATTTCTATGCTCCTTGTTGTTCCAGAGTTTGTGTTTTAAGGCTATAAAACACACCGTCTAGGCATCCATAAGAAAAATAAGTCTTTTGAAATAAGAAACAAAGAAAATCAAATCAGAGTTGATTTCTCAATTGTCTCTGTCTTTCTTCCCTTTGATCTTGGATAGTTATGTCACGTTCTATTGCTGCCCACGACCTTTCTAACTC
>JASDQU011508883.1:0-22592 GCA_032191745.1 Picea mariana
TATTATGTAGATTGAAAAGAGGATTCATTATTATGTAGATTAAGGGAATTGTTATGAGATAGGTCCTTGAGGAGAATTGTTATGATGTAGATTGGATTCATGAAGAGACTCCTTTTGTAAACCTACTTGTTGAAGATTAATGCAAGTTTGGAGTTAGTGATTTTGTCTCTCTTAGAAGTTATCATATGTTGATCAAAAGCTTCCACATTGGCATCGGCAAGGGCCACCGATCCATCTTGGTAAGCTTATTGTAAATTGTTAGTGTAGATTTTTATTTCATGTACTTGTTATTTTGATTTCATGTTATTTTGTTTGATTTCACTATTTGAATTTGTTGCAAAGTGTGGTAATGCAAGAATAGTTGGATATCCATATTTCACCATACATGAGCTTTAATGGAGCATCCTACATGTTAGTTTAATTGTTTCAGGAGATAGAATCAAAGTTCATCTTTTCTTTTCATGAGCCATCAATGAACATGTCCATCACTTGAGCAAGAGCTTTTGTTTGTTTATGAGTTTTGATTTCCAACTTTTGAATTGAGTGACGATTGTTATTTTTAAGAGTGTGTTGGTTTCTAAATGGTTTTCTTATCTAATCTATACTAAACAGACATAGGAACCTATCTGTTATCAGTGCATATAATGCATCAAATCTACTAATTATGAATCCCGGTTGATAATTTATGTTTGGTAATATAATATGCATATAATTGCACCAACAACGAGCAACCAATTACCTTCCCTTTCATGAAAAAATGCATCTTCTCAATTGATACGGATTTATGAGCGGAATGAAATGAAACCACATATTTATAACATTAACACATAGACATGGTGAACAATAACATAGATACAGTAAAACTTGGCTTCTATTAAATAAGTAATATGCTGAAAACTGTAAAATGTAGACTGAAAACAAGCTTGCTAGAATGGTGGCAGCTTATCTCTGAGAAGAGATGTGATGGCTATGATCATTCACAAGACTATGAGTACAATGAGGATATGAAGGACTTTTTACAATAAACATGAATGTCAAAACCCTATACATCCAAAAACGTAACCCTAGGAGATGAAGCGTCAAAAATTATGTGGGCCCCGTTGGGGTAAGTTAGTACATAAAATTCTTGGGGTCGTAACTTTGGCATACTATCTCCGTTTAGGGTGCACGATAGCTCGTTGGAAAGGTATTGATGAGAATATTAGTTTGAGGGTATCAATAAGAGACTTTGGATATCATTGAGGTGAATGATAACGAAAAATCATCATTTAGGCCCTCAAAATGGCCCTGAAAGTTTAGTAATCGTAAAAATGCTAAAAATAGAAAGTTGCCAAAAAAAAAGGTTTTGAGCCAATTGGACAAGGTGGGTGGCCACTAATATCCTATTGGACCAATTCTCACCCCTTAGGAAGCAATGGTATCCATTTCTTTAATTTTTCCCATCAGATGAGGAAATTTCTGCTGAATTTGGCCCCGGGTGAGCCACTTTCCTTGGTGCAAGAGCTGCCATGCTTTGACAGCTTGATAAAGATGGTTAGTCTATTGGAGAGTCACCTTAAATTGTGTTTCCATGATATAATTAGTGGATTCATGTTCCATGCATTCAGGGTTGAGCTCTATTGGTGTCAATTGTTCTTCTATATTCGAGGTGTCCAATAATGGTGGAAAATAAGACTGAAGGAGGTCCACATTGAATATTGGGTGCAGGCCAAGGAATGGGAGAAGGTTGAGACAAACTTAATTGTCACCCAAAACCTTGGTGATGGTCTAGGGTCCATAACAAAGTTGATGAAGCTTTCTATGAGGCCCTATAAGGCATTCTTTCTGCAAGTGCAACCAAATTTTGTCTCCGACCTGAAACTGGTGTGGCACCCAGTGTTGATCATGGCGTTGCTTGTACTTGGCATTAGAATTCTATAAAATATCATGAACCTGTTGGAGGATGTGTTGGATAACCTCAATGAACCAGGTGGATTTTTCAGCTCCAGTTGGAGCATACGACGAGTTTTCCTAGGTGGCCTCAAGGTGTAGTGCACCATCTATGGGACCCAATGGTTGAAATCCCAACCCCACCTGAAAGTGTTTGTAGTCGGTTGAGCTATGTATGTATCTATTGAATTTGTGTTGAACATAGGTAAGAATATTGTCCTAGGTGCAGGGGTGATTTTAATTGTACATGAAAAGGTTGTGCACGATCATCTAGTTGACGACCTCAGTTTGGCCATCCATCTGGGGGTGGAAGGAAGTGGACTTGGTGAGCCTGGTGTCCAATAGTGACTAGAGGCTCGACCAGAATGGGATAAGGAACTGGATTTCCCAATATGATATAATGGTTTGTGGAAGCCCAAAGTTTACCCACACTGATTCAAAGAAGGGATTGGTAGTGACCTTCGTTGTGATGCTCTTCTTGCAGGCGGCCAGAATCGCCATCTTGGAAAAGAAATCAACAACAACAAAAACAGATTCATGTCCCTGCTTGGTGGATGGAAGGCTCAAAATGTAGTCCATTGAGATCCATTCCTAGGGCCTGTTAGGAGTAGGAAGAGGAGTGTACATGCCTTGTTTCTTAAGGNTAGGGAGGGAAGTGCAGGACCTGATATACTTGCTGACATCATGTTGAAGTTTCATCCAGTAGAAATTTCACTGTAATATTGCCACTGTATTTTCCATGATGAAGTGTCCTACTACTAAACTGTAGTGGGATTCCCAAATCATCTTCGCTCGCTCCTTGATGGAACACATAGATGGACCAAATTGAACAACAACTCATACTGAATATGGAAATTGGTGACATTTTTGTTTGGTCCCAACATCTAGTAGGGGTTGGAAAAGTTAGGATCTATTTCATAGAGGTGGGTCCATATAGAGATCTCATGGCCACAAGAATCGAGCACTGTGGTGAGTGTCACGTCTAGAGGTCAGTTGAGGAAATTAATGAATCAACTGTAAGTCTTGTTTTATACTTGATGTTGAGGTGGAACTATTGAAAATATGTGGACCACTTCTAATGGTGGTCATTCTACAATTATCCTTGTTTATGTATGAACTACAATGGCTTATGATTAGTGTGGATGATTTTCTCCTTCCCGAGAACATAATTCCTCCACTAGCAGCATGCTTTCACAATGGAGTACATTTCTTTGTCATAAGTAGGGTACTTACAGATGGAATCTGATAGTGTCTCACTATGCTAGGACATGGGGTTGTCGCGTTGAGTGATGATTGTGCCCACAATATAGTCTGAAGCATCTGTCTTGATCTCAAAGGGTTCTTGCAGGTTAGGTAATGAAATCACTTGGGTGGAGGATAAGGGCTTCTTTAGATCATCAAACACTTTCTGTTGGGATGGGCCCCACACAAAGTTTTCCTTACCACCACCTCTAGTTATTTGGATGACAGCCCATGCAATATGGGAGAATCCCAACATGAACCTTTGATAGAAATTGTCAAGGCCTAAGAAGCTTTAAAGTTGAGTGAGTGTGGTTGGGGATGGCCTGTTAGGGATGAATTGGATATTGGTTGGATCAACATGCACACCATGTTGATCGACAATGTATCCTAGGTACTAGACCCTGTCCATGTCGAAGGATCATTTTTTCAAGTTGGCATATAACTTGTACTACCGCAAACTGTGCAGAACCTGCTGAATATGTTGCAAGTGTTATGCCAAAGTCTTGTTGAAGATGAGGATGTCATCGAGATACACCACCACAAAATAATTAGTGAGAGCTGCAATATATTATCCATCATCCTCATGAAATTTGTTGGGGCATTTGTCAAACCAAAGGGCATGGCTAGCCATTCAAAAAGACTTTATTTTGACTTGAAGGAATTTTTCCATACATTTGTCGGTTGTATTGGGACGTGATGGTAGAAAGACTTCAGATCCATATTACTGAAGTATTTTTCCCCCTTGAACTGATCAATTAGATATTCAATTCGAGGAATCAGGTATCGATTCCTGATTGTGATTTTATTTATGGCTCGGTAATCAATGCAGAGCCTCCATGTCTCATCTTCCTTATGCACCATCACAATTGGGCTTCCACAAGGTGATGAGTTCGGTCAGATGTGCCCCTTGTGGAGCAGTTCTCATATCTGATTCTTGATCTCCTCATTTTCTAGAAGAGAGTGGTGATAGACTAGCCCATTGGGTGGCGGTGTCGATCGATGGGATGCTTGACCTAACAGTGTAGAGGTACCCCAATAGGTGATGAGAATATGTCTTTGTATTATTCCATAACCTTATCCACTTTCTTCTACTGCATGAAGAGGTAATCCACGGAGGCCATGGATGTGGGTGCAACCTTTCACTCACTTTGAGAGAGAATCATGAAGAAGAAAAACTTCCCAGTCTGAGAAATGACCTTCCTACATTACTTGGTAGATATCAAGGAAATACCACTAGGTGGGACTACCTTGGGTATCCTATACAATTTCATGTTCAAAGTAATAATAACACTACAAGAACTAGACTCATATATAGCATGACATTTCCATAAATAAGGTTGGCCCAAAATTACATCACAAACTTCAAGGGGAGCAACATCACACAATACCTCATCTTTGATTGGCTTAATGCCATGTGACAAGCAGTACTGTTGGTTGATGTGAATATCGCTTCCTTGACGGAGCCATCCGGTGGTGTAGGGTTGCAGGTGTGTTGTGTCGGCAGGACTAGCCTCTTCATGACCTCTGTTGAGATGAGGTTATTCTAGTTACTGCTATAAATCATGAAGTGAAGCGGAGTACCTTTTACCCACAACTGTGAATGAAAGAGGCACTCACCTTCCTCTAGCTCATCAGGTTCACCAGGCTAGATCTTGGTGGTAGCAATGATGGCATTGGGTTTTGCGTCAATGATTTGTCTCTTGTTTTATAGTTTTTAATCAAAGTAGTAACCCTCATTTGACTCACATGATTTTACCTCAGCCACCAATGAATTCTTTGAGTGAAAATCAACAATTTTATGTCAAGGGCTCTTATGGAAGTCACACCACTTCCCAGTATCTTTCTTCGTCTTCCCATTGTCCTTCTTTTCTTGTGGATTGGACTGGTTGTTATGAGGTTAACAATATTTGATCTATCCTTTTTTCTATGGTTTGGGGATGCCCTTTCTCTGATTATGCTCTGAGGGGTTCCCTAACCCAAACTATCGTGTCTTTTGTTTTAGCTTCTGCTCGATATTAACGACATATCGATAGGCCTCTCCCAAGGATGAGATGTCCAAAAAATCCATTTCTGTATGGATGTATCTATGCATACCATTATGGTACTTGAGCACCATATGTCACTCATAATATTTGATACCCATCTTGGTGTGCAAGGTATGAAAGACATTAGTGAACTATGTCATTGTTTGGTGTATTTCCAACCACAGTGCAGACCATCTTGTATACAAGTCGTCATAACTTCCAACAGGGAGGTATTGTTCCTTAATAACATCCCTGAAGGAACCCCAAGTGGGTGAAACTACAAATAATGTGGATCCCTCTATTTCCTTTTTCTCACAGAAAGTATCCCACCAATATTTGACATGGGGGACAACCTTGAGGAGCATAAATATAATCTTTTCTCTATCAAAAAAGTTGTGGACAGAAAAATACCCTTCTAGAAGGTTTAACCATTTATGTATGACATCGTCATCTATTTGAACTTCAAATATAGGAATATCAAAATTGATCTGTAACTTGAAGGGGGTGGCACCTCTACTTGAGGTGGATACATCATTTGTTGGTAGTCATCAAAAGATTTGTGAAAATTTGTCCATCATCTCATTCCTCTGTCGCTCAAGGGATTCCTCGAGCAAAATTTTGAAACAATATCCTATCCCATCTTCTTTCTTTTCACCCATCAAGGATGGATTCTTGGGTGTGCGAGAGCAGTTGTCCTCAAGAGAAACAAGATCAAGACCCAACTCTCTATAACCTAACCATGTTGAGGACATACATTAAAAAAAATGACAAGGAGCAGACCACTCTGATACCACTGATACAAATTTATGAGTGGAATGAAATAAAATCACATATTTATAATATTAACACAAAGAAACAGTGAACAATAGCAGAGATACAGTAAAACTTGGTTTCTATTAAATAAGAAATATGATGGAAACTGTAAAATGTAGACTGAAAACAAGTTTGCTAGAATGGTGGCAGCTTATCTCTGACAAGAGATGTGATGACTACGCTCATTCACAAGGCTATGAGTGCATTGAGGCTATGAAGGAATTTTAACAATAAGAATGAATGCCAAAACCCTAGACATAAAAAAACCTAATCCTAGGAGATGAAGCTCCAAAAGTCATGTGGGCCTCCTTGGGGTAAGTTAGTACATCAACTTATCAGGGTCGTAACATTTTCATATGATCTCCATTTAGGGTGGATGATAGCTCATTGGAAAGGTATTGACAATGAGCTTAATTTTGGGGGATGAATCAAATCCTTTGGATATTATCAATGTTCTTGATTGTGAAAAGCATTGTTTAAGCCCTCAAAATAGCCTCAAAAGTTTAGGAACCAAAAAACTACTAAAAATAGTAATTTGCTAAAAAAATTGTTTTAATCCATTTGGAAAAGGTGGGTGGACACCAAGATAATCCTGGATAAATCATCGTACCTTAGGAAGAAATAGTCTACATTGCATTGAGTGCCCCCATCAGATAACGAAATTTATTTTGAATTTTACAACCTGATAAAGTTGGATCATTTGATAGAGAGTGCCCTTGAACTGTTACTCCATGATATGATCAGTGGATTCCTATTCCATATAGTCAGGGTTGATGTCTATTGGTGTAAACTATTCTTCTATCTATGAGGTGTCGAATAATGCTGGAAATAAGGTTGAAGGAGGTCCACAATGAATACTGGGTGAAATACAAGGAATGGGGGAAGGTTGAGTTAAAATACATTGTCACTGATAGCCTTGGTGATGGTTTAGGGTCCATAATGGAGTGGATGAATATTTTGATGAGGCCGTGTAAGGATTTCTTTCTGCAAGTGCAACCAAACTTTGTCTCCCACCTAAAACTAGTGTGACACCCAATGTTGATCATGGCATTGCTTGTACTTGGCATTGGACTTATGTAAAATATTATGAACCTATTAACAGATGTGATGGATCCTTTGAATGAACCAGGTGGATTTTTTAGCTCAATTTGAAGCATGGAACGAGTCTTCCTGGGTGCCTGCAAGTGGTAGTGCAACATCCATGGGACCCAATGGTTAAAATCCCAACCCAACCTCCACAGTTCTATGGACTGCACCTCCATAGTATCATTATCCATCCATCTCATCCACCATCATTTTTCCCATCTACAAATTGTCCTCCATTCATTTACCTAATACAGAAACCCACCCATGGGACCCCACCCTCCACCAATCCTCTTTCACAACTTGCACCCTAACAAGCCAAGCCATCTTGCACCAGGGAACCCATTTTTGTATCTGTATACTCAACCCAAATTATTCTTTATTTATTTTTTAATTGTAAAAATACTTTATTTCCATCATTTACTTGGGTTTTTCATCGTCAGCCTTGATGGCCTTCTTTTTCTTGGAAAAGCAACCCATGTCGCCCTTAGTTGGGGCACCCACTCTATTTTCATATCGACATTGTTCACAAACCTTGAGTATCCAAATACCATGTACCCTTGATATCTGTGTTTGTCCACTTTTTTATCCTCTGGCATAGTTTAACCCCATATCTAGTCGTCCCCATGACACTAGATATAGTTTTACGATTGTTGCCAATCATCCTTCAAAAATCCCCAACCAAGGGCAGTATTGAGTCTCACCGCATATTGAATTAGTTCGTGTTACCTCTCTGTACCTAAGATCATCTCAGTGGATTCACAAAGCCCTTTTATTCTTGGATTTGTATCTCCCTTTTTGTCGACATCAACACAGTTTCCAAAAGGGCGACATTATCTTGACTCTCATTACCTTTACAATGAGGCGTCTTAGAAAACATAGAGAGAATCATCATTTCTCTTTGATTTCGTTGACCCCCATAACATTCGACGTCAACAAAATCTCATGTTATGGTGGGTCTGACTATGTGACTATTGCAGATGTTTCATACCAACCAAAGACCTATGAATTCATTAGGCCATAAATGCCTATGAGTCATTGACACTTCTTACAGTTGTACTTTCCTCACTTCAGATTATGTTCACCATTCAAAACTATCATCTATCATTATCAACTGCCCCTGAGGGCACTCCAATTATCTACATCTTCATTTACAGTCTCACCTTTTGGTTATATGACACGAGCATGGGGCATGCCCTCCTCGTTTGTACATAGATTTTATTTTTCTATCTAGAGAAAGGTTTGGGTCCCACAATTTTCCCTCTCCCTCCGGTGGATCGCTCTTGCAATTCCTCTCTTCACTCTTCATTACAATGGCACTCTCAACAAAATAAACATTGATGCATTTTTTCTATACGTATGCTCCTAACCTCATACATCAGGGGGGCATATGTTATCGCCGAAAAATAGTCCGCAACATTGCACACAAATCGTTAAAGAAACATAGCAATGCCAACAACAATTAGTCCATCTAAAGGATTGAAATGCATTTAAGGGGAAAAAACTATACAAGGTTAAAAAATTGACATGCGCAGATTCACCAAAGGAAGCAAGTGCACAGTGTGCACGGGCCAACACATCCCTCAAAGCACACAATGTTCCAAGTGCATGACTGTGTACGAGAAAATCTACACACTTATATGAATAGTGAATTTATGGATCTTGATGGACCCTCAACCACTTATGGACCAACTACCAACATGATTTGACCCTCATATCTGAGTGAAATCCGAATGGGAGGCTAGTCAAGGACTAGAGGGTTCCCTAAAAGACCCTTTTTTCACACTACAAACCAATCACATTTTTCCTTGAAGAAATTTTGTAAATAAGAGCCATGGGTGCACTAAGAAACTAAGATCTTCATTGTATTGTTATGCTTCAAGAATTCTCCCTTGAGAATCCTCTTTTCTCTTTGCATCCTTCAAGCACCATTGCAATAGGCCATTACACTCACTTCTTGAGGGAATAGGCACTGTTGTTCTTCACCATTTTCCATTTTCTTCCATTATATGAAGAGCTCTCCATTAGGGAATTCAAGATCCCTTCCAAGGAGGAAGAGGGGACTCATAAGTCCCTATTTTTCTCTATGGTGTTTTCCCTACTAATCTATTGATCCATTGGTAGAATTATGTTCATCATTGTTTCATTTTCATGGTTCTAAGTTTCTCATGCTTTCTAACTTTTATTTCTTAGTTTTTTTAGTTTATTTCTTTGTTTATACATGTGTTTGTCTTGTTTAACCCACTCACAAAATTTTGTCTTGTATAACAAGCTCATCTAGACATGCAAGTGTTGTTGTTTTGCTCACCCAAGTGACAAAACCAACACAACAATGAGGAATTGGATGTCTCGGTCTAAGATAATGGTTTGTGGGAACACAAAGTGTACCCACGCTCGTTCAAAGAAGAGCTTGGCAGTGGAATCCATTGTGATTCTCTTCTTACAGGCGGTTAGAATCGCCATCTTGGAAAAGTGATCAACAACCACAAAAAAATAGTCATTTTTCCACTTGGTGGACAGAAGGCTCGACATGTAGTCCATTGAGATGGATTTCGAGGGTTTGTCAGGAGTAGGAAAATGAGTGTTGAAGCCTTGTTTCTTAATGGAAGGTTTGGAAATAACATAGAAAGTGCAGGACTAGATATACTTCCTGACATCATGTTGACGTTTCAGCTAGTAAAAATGTCACCGCAAAAATGACATTGTCTTTTCCACACCGAAATGTCCTGCCACCCAACTGTAGTGGGATTCCCAAATCATCTTCAATCGCTCAATTTGTGGAATGCATATATGACCTAGATGGAACAACAACCCGTCCTAAAGATGGAAATTAGTGACAACTATGTTTGCGCCAAACATCTCGTAGGTGTTGGTGAAGTCAGTATCTATCTCATAGAGGTGGCGCCATCCGGAGGTCTCATGGCCATACGAATTGATCATTGTAGTGAGTGTCATGACTAGAGGTCAGATGAGGAAATCAGTGACTCGGTTGGTACTTCCCATTTTATACTTGATGTTGAGGTGGAATTGCAGCAAATATGTGGACCACTTCTGATGGTGGTCATTATGAAATTTTCCTTTTGTTTGCATGAACTGCAATGACTTATGATCGGTGTGGATACTTACAGATGACATTTGATATTGTCTCACTATGATAGGCCACTAGGTGGTCGTGATGAGTGATGACTATGCCCACAACGTTGTCTAAATCATATGTCTCTATCTCAAAGGGTTTTTGCAGGTTAGGTAATTAAATCATTGGGGTGGAGCACAAGATCTACTTCATATCATTGAACGCTTTTTGTTGGGACAGGCCCCACAAAATGTTTTCCTGACCACCACCTTTGGTTATTTGGCTGAGGACCCATGCAACATGGGAGAATCCCCACACGAACCTTCGATAGAAATTGGCAAGGCCTAAGAAGCTTTGAAGCTCAGTGAGCATGGTTGGGGCTGGCCAGTCAGAGATGACTTGGATCTTGGATAGATAAACATGCACACCATGTGCATTGATAATGTAGCCTAGGTATTGGACCCTGTCCATGATGATTGAACATTTTTCCAAGTTGGCATATAGATTTTGTTGTCCCAGAGTGTGCAGAACCTGTTGAATATGTTTCAAGTGTTATGCCCAAGTATTTTTGTAGAAGAGGATGTCATCCAGATACACCACCACAAAATAATTAGTGAAAGACTGCAAGATATCAACCATCATTCTCATGAAAATTGTTGGAGATTTTTTCAAACCAAAGGGCATGAACAACCATTCAAAAATACCTTCTTTTGACTTGAAGGAAATTTTCCATACATTTGTTGGTTCTATTGGGACATGATGGTAGACAAACTTCATATCAATCTTACTAAAGTATTTGCCCCCCTTGAGCTGATCAAGTAGATCATCGATTCGACGAATCAGGTACTGGTTCCTAACTATGATTTTATTTAGGGCCCAATAATCAATGCAGAGTCTCCAAGGCTCGTATTTCTTCTGCACCAACACGATTGGCTTCCATAAGGTGATGAGTTGCGTCGGATGTGCCCCTTGTGGAGAAATTATCAGATCTAATGCTTCATATCCTCATTTTCTAGAAGAGAGCGGTGATATACTAGCCCATTGGGTAGCGATGCATTAGGGTTCATATCGATGGGATGCTTGACCTGACAGTGCAGAGGTACCCCAGTAGGTGATGAGAAGATGTCTTTGTATTCTTCCATGACCTTAGCCACTTGCTTATGCTACGTGGAGAGGTAGGCAATGAAGGCCATGGAAGTGGGTGCAAACTTTCACTCACTTTGAGAGAAAATCACAAAGAAGAAAAACTTCTCAGTCTGAGAAATGACCTTGCTGCATTGATTGGCAGAGATCAAGGAAATAGCACTATGTGGGACTACCTTGGGTATCCTATACAATTTTTTGTTCAAATTAATAATTAAACTGCAAGGCCTAGACTCATATACAACATGAAGTTTCCATAAATAAGGTTGGCCCAAAATAACATCACAAAATTCAAGGGGAGCAACATCACACAATACCTCATCTTTGAATGGATTGATGCCATGCAACATGCGACATTGTTTGTTGATGCGAAGATCGCTTCCTTGACGGAGCCATCTGATGGTCTAGGGATGCGGGTGCAGTGTTGTCGATAAGGCTAACCACTTGATGACCTATTCTAAGATGAATTTATTTTGGATACTTATATAAATGATGATGTGCAACCGAGTACCTTTTACCCACATCTGTGAATGAAAAAGACTCTCTCCTTCCTCTGGCTCATCAGGTTCATTGGGATGAATCTTGGTGGTAGAAATGATGGAACTAAGTTCTACATGAATTCTCTATATCTCCTTTTCTGGTTTTGACTCAGAGTTGGAACCTGCATCTGATATAGAGGATTTTACCTCAGCCACCAATGACTGCTTTGAGCAGCAATCAATAGTGTTATGCCAGGGGCTCTTATGGAAGTCACACCACTTCCTAATATATTTCTTGGTCTTCCCATTGTCCTTCTTTGCTTGCAGGTTGGACTAGTTGTCCTGAGTTTTCCCATATTTTCTTTGTTCTCTGTTTTCTGGGTTTGGGATTCCCTTCCCCTACCTTTTCTGTGAGGGGTTCCCAAACCCAAACTATCATGTCTTTTGTTTCAGCTTCTGCTTGATTTTGACAGCACATCGTAGGCTACATCCAAGGATGAGATTTCCAAAAACTCCATTTCTATCTAGATGTATATATGCAAACCATTGCAGTACTTGAGCACCAGATGTCGCTCATAAAATTTTATATTCATCTTGGTGCACAAGGTATGGAAGACATTAGTGAACTATGGCACTGTTTGGTCTCTTTCCTTCTGTGGTGTGGTCCATCTTGTATACAAGTTGTCATAACTTCCAATAGTGTAGTATTTTTCCTTAATAGAATCCCTGAATAAACTCCAAGTGGGTGAAACTGAAAATAATGTGGATCCCTCTATTTCCTTTTTCTCATAGAAAGTCTCCCACCATTCTTTGACATGGGAGACGACCTTGAGGAGTAAAAATGTAATATTTTCTCTATCGGAAAAGTTGTGGAAAGAAAAATACCCTTCTATAAGGTTTAACCATTTATCTACGGCATCAACATCTATTTAACCTTCAAATATAGGGATATCAAAATTGATTTGTACCTCGAAGGGGGTGGCACCTCTTCTTGAGGTGGATGTTTCTCTTGTTGGCATCTGTAGAAGGATTTGCACAAAGATGTCCATCATCTTGTTCCTCTATCACTCAAGGTATTCATAGATAAACATTTTGAAAGGATATTTTTTCCCTTTGTATTTATTTTTCACCTACCATGGAGGGATTCTTGGGTGTGCGAGAGTAGTTTTCCTCAAGAGAAACAAGATGGAGACCCAACTCTCTATACCTTGATCACGTTGGGGACATGCATTAAAAAAAATGATAAGGAGAAAACCACTCTGATACCACTGATCCAAATTTATGAGAGGAACGAAATGAAACCACAGATTTATAATATTAACACAGAGACACAATGAACAATAACAGAGATACAGTAAAACTTGGCTTCTATTAAATAATAAATATGTTTAAAACTGTAAATGCATATTTAAAACAAGCTTGTTGGAATGGTGGGAGCTTATCTCTGAGAAGAGATGTGACGGCTACGCTCATTCACAAGAACATGAGTACAATGAGGCTCTAAAATCACTTTTAGAATAATAATGAATGAAAAAAACCTAGACATCCAAAAACCTAACCTTAGGAGATGAAGCGCTAAAAGTCATGTGGGCCTCGTTCGGGTAAGTTAGTACATCAAATTATCGGTGTCGTAAATTTTGCAAACGATCTCCATTTAGGGCACACAATAGCACGTTGTAAATATTTTGATGAGGAGATTCATTTAGGGGGATTATCCAAATCCTTTATCCATCATTGAGGTGTGTAATCGCCAAAAATCATCGTTTATTCCCTCAAAATGGCCCCGAAAGTTCAAGAACCAAAAACTGCTAAAAATAGTGAGTTGCCAAAAAACTTGGTTTGAGCTAGTTGGACAAGGTGAGTGGGCACTAAGATAATCCTGGATAAATCTTCCCCCCTTATGAATCAATGGTCACCATTGCGTTGAGTTCCCCCATAAGATGAGGAAATTTCTACTAAATTTGGCCATGGGTGAGCCACTTGCCTTGGTGCAGGAGTTTCCCTACTTTGACAAGATGGTAAAGATAGATCCTCTGCTAGTGATTTCCCTTCACATTTTTGTCCATGATTTGAAGAGTGGATTCTTGTTCCCTGTAGTCAAGGTTGAGCTTTGTTGGTTTCAACTGTTCTAGTATCTCCGACGTGTCCAATAATGGTGGAAAATAAGGGCGAAGGAGGTCCACATTGAATACTAGGTGCAAGCCAAGGAATGGGGTAAGGTTGATCTTAAATGCATTATCACCCATAGCCTTGGTGATGGCGTAGGGTCCATAATGGAGTGGACGAAGATTTCGATGAGGCTTTGTAAGGAGTTCTTTGTGCAATTTCAACCAAACTTTGTCTCCCACCTAAAACTGGTGTTGCACCCGGTGTTGATCATGGAGTTGCTTATACTTGGCATTAGACTTATTAAAATATTATGAACCTATTAACGGATGCGATGGATCCTTTCAATGAACCAGGTGGATTTTTTAGCTCCATTTGAAGCATGCAACAATTCTTCCTGGGTGTCCAAAAGGGGTAGTGCAACATCCATGGGACCCAATGGTTGAAATCCCAACCCAACCTTAAAGGGGCTATGGTTGATTGAGCTATGTATGGATCTGTTGTAGCTGTGTTGAACATAGGGAAAACTCTCATTCCAGGTGCAAGGGTTCTTGGAATTGTACATGCGTAGGATGTGCACGATCATCCGATTGACAACCTTGGTTTGGCCATCCATCTGGGGGTGGAAGGCAATGGACTTGGTGAGCTTGGTGTCCATCAGTGACCAGAGGCTCAACCAGAATGTGTTGAGGAACCCACTATCCCAATATGATATAATGGTTTTTGGTATCTCAAAGTGTACCCACACTCATTCAAATAAGAGTTTGGCAGTGGCCTCCTCTGTGATGCTCTTCTTGCAAACGGTCAGAATCACCATCTTGGAAAATCGATCAACAACCACAAAAACACAGTCATTTCCCCACTTGGTGGATGGAAGGCCCGACATGTAGTCCATTGAGATGGATTCCCAGGGTCTGTCAGGAGTAGGAAGAGGAGTGTACATGCCTTGTTTCTTAATGGTCAGTTTAGAAATAGTGTAGGATGTGTAGGACCATATATACTTGATGACATCCTGTCAAAGTTTCAGCTAGTAGAAATGTCACTGCAACACTTCCACTATATTTTCCACATTGAAGTGTCCTACCACCCATATGTAGTAAGATTCCCAAATCAGCTTCACTCGCTCGCTTGATGGAGCGCATAGATGGCCCATATGGAACATCCTGTCTTGAATATGGAAATTGGTGAAAGTTGTGTTTGCACCCAACATCTACTAGGTGTTGGTGAAGTCAGGATATGTCTCATAGTGGTGGGGCCATCTAGAGGTATCGTGTCTGTAATAATCAAGCACTGTGATGGGTGTAGCGACTAGATTTTGGCTGAGGCAATTAGTGACTCTGTTGGTACTTCTTGTTTTATAATTGATGTTGAGGTGGAACTTTTGAAAATATGTGAACCACTTCTTATGGTGGTCATTCTGCAATTTTCCTTGTGTCTACATGAATTGAATCGGCTTATTATTAGAGTGGATGACTATCTCCTTCCCAAGAATGTAATGCCTCCACTGGTGGAAAGATTGCACAATGCAGTACATATCTTTATGGTAAGAAGGGTACTTACAGATGACATCTGATAGTGTCTCACAATGATAGGCCACGGGGTGGTAATTATGAGTGATGATTGTGCCCACAATATAGTCTAAATCATTTGTCTTGATCTCAAAGGGATTTTGCAGGTTAGGTAATGAAAGCATTGGATCAAAGCATAAGCATTGCTTTAGATCATCGAATGATTTTTGTTGGGACATGACCTACACAAATGTTTCCTTACCA
Source organism: Picea mariana (assembly GCA_032191745.1). Lineage (NCBI taxonomy): Eukaryota > Viridiplantae > Streptophyta > Pinopsida > Pinales > Pinaceae > Picea > Picea mariana. The sequence goes on from JASDQU011508883.1 coordinate 15,665, forward strand.
CCACCTATGGTTATTTGGCTAAGGGCCCGTGCAATATGGGAGAATACCAACATGAAACTTCCATAGAAATTAGCAAAGCCTAAGAAGCTCTGAAGCTCAGTGAGCATGGTTGGGGCTGGATAGTCATGAATGACTTGTATCTTGGTTGGATCAACATGCACACCATGCGCATAAAAAATGTAGCCTAGGAACTGGACGATGCCCATGCTGAAGGATCATTTTTCCAAGTTGGAATATAGCTATTGTTGTCGCAGAGTGTGCAAAACTTGTTGAATATGTTGTAAGTGTTTTTCCCAAGTCTTGTTTTAGACGAGGATGCCATCCAGATACACCACCACAAAAGAATTAGTGAAAGGACACAAGATATGGTCCATCATCCTCATGAAAGTTTTTAGTGCATTTTTGAAACCAAAGGGCATGACCAACCATTCAAAAATACCTTCTTTTTACTTTAAGGAAATTTTACATACATCTGTCGGTTCTATTGGGACTTGATGGTAGCCAGATTTCATATCAATCTTACTGAAGTATTTGGTCCCCTTGAGATGGTCAAGGAGATCGTCAATTCGGGGAATCAGGTACCAGTTCCTGATTGTTATTTTATTTAGGGCCTGGTAATCAATACAAAGTTGCCAAGTATTGTATTTCTTCTACACTAGCATGATTAGGCTTCCACAAGGTGATGAGTTGGCTCAGATGTGCCCCTTATGGAGCAGTTCTTAGATTTGACGCTTAATCTCCTCATTTTCTAGTAGAGAGAAGTGATAGACATGACCATTAGGTAGCGGTGCGCCAAGCATCAGATCGATGTGATCTTGACTTGATAGTGCAGAGGTACCCCAATGGGTGATGAGAAGATGTATTTGTATTCTTCCATGACCTTATCCACTTGCTTATGCTACGTGGAGAGGTCAGTCACAGAGGCTGTGGATGTGGCTGCAACCTTTCGCTCACTCTGAGATCAAATCATGAAGAAGAAAAACTTATTGGTCATAGAAATGACCTTCCTTCATTGCTTGGCCAATATCAAGGAAATAACACTAGGTTGGACTACCTCGGGTATCCTATACAATCTCCTATTCAAAGTAATAATAACACTATGAGGCCTAGACTCATATACAACATGATGTTTTGATAAATAAGGTTGGCCCAAAAGAACATCAAAAACTTCAAGGGGAGAAACATCACATAATACATCATCTTTGAATGTCTTGATGCCATGTGACAGGCGACACTGTTGGCTTACATGAATATCGCTTCCTTGATGGAGCCATCCGATGGTGTAGGGCTGTGGGTGTAGTGTTTTTGACAGGTCTAGCTGCTTGATGACCTCTGTTGACATGAGTTTTTTCCATCTACTGCTATCAATGATGAAGGGAAACATATTACTTTTTACCCACATCTGTGAATGAAATAGACATTCTCATTCCTCTTGCTCATTAGGTTCACTGGGCTAGATCTTGGTGGTAGCAATGGTGGCACTGGTTTATGCGTCAATGATTCATCTACACTTTTCTGGTTTTGAATCAGAGTCGGAACCCACGTTTTCTTTAGAATCTTTTAACTCAACCACCAATGACTTCTTTGAGTGAAAATCAATAGTGTTATGCCAGGGGATCTTATGGAAGTCGCACCACTTCCCGATATATTTCTTTGTCTTCCCATTGTCCTTCTTTTCTTTCATCTTGGACTAGTTGTCCTAAGGTTTCCTAAATTTTCTTTGTTCTTTTTTCTATGGGTTGGGGCTTCCCTTGCTTTTCTTCTACTATGAGGGGTTCCCAGACCCAAACTATCATGTATTTTGTTTCAACTTATACTCAATTTTGACGGCATATCAATAGAATGTGCCCAAGGATGAGATGTCCAAAAGCTCCATTTCTATTTGTTTCAACTTATACTTGAGCACTAGATATCTCTCAAAATATTTGATACCCATGTTGGTGCACAAGGTATGGAAGACATTGGTGAACTCTAGCATTGTTTGGTCTCTTTCTTGTCATAGTGTGGTCCATCTTGTATATAATTCGTCATAACTTCCAATAGAGTAGTATTGTTCCTTAATATCATCCTTAAAGGAACCCCAATTGGGTGAAACTGCAAAAATGTGGATCCCTCTATTTCCTTTTGCTCATAGAAAGTTTCCCACCAATATTTGACATGGGGGACAACCTTAAGAAGCACAAATGTAATCTTTTCTCTATCATAAAAGTTGTGGAAATAAAAATACCCTTCTATAAGGTTTAACCATTTATATACAACATCGACATATATTTTACCTTCAAATATAGGAATATCAAAATTGATCTATACCTTGAAGTGGGTGGCACCTCCGCTTGAGGTGGATGCATCGCTTGTCAGCAGACATCAAGGGATTTATGCAAATTATGAAAGAGAATCACCATCATCATTCAATGAGGCATAGTGGAACATGACTCAGCATCGGGTGAAATTCACTTACCTGGTTTGGATTCCAAGGAGGAAGAGTCACTTTAAATTTTTAAAACCTTGAAATTAAAGATCCGATAAGATCTTGAAGCTAGAGCCATTGTATGTGATCCAGGAGATTGTAATTTATTTTAATTCTTGAAGTATTGGATGTATTTTGAGTGCCAACTCATATATGGATTGTAATTATTCATTTATTGCAATAATCTTAGTGGTAGGATGCTTTTAATTGTGATATGAAAGAACTAGAATAGTATGGAGGGAAGGCTCGAGAAGCCCCTTCATGTATAAATGTATGTAATTTATGCCCAAAAGAGGTTGTTGTTGTTGTTGTTGTTTAGAAAAGAGAGAGATTGAAAAAAAATGTTGAAGGCTATTGAAATATTTGTAAATATTTGCTGAAGGAATTTAGAAGAGGAGAATTTCTTTCAATTCGTGAGACTATTTATCTTTGAGTAATTAGGTAAATGTTTATGTTATTTATCTTTGTGTTTGTTTGTGTGTGCATCTAAATGGTTGGTTGAATGAATCCTTAGTGTTATTTTAAGTATCAATTGCTTCTCTTATGAAATCTTGGTGCAAGGAGTGCACAATGCCCATGCAAGTAGTGCGGAGTCCGAACCATTTACAGGTTTAAAAGATCAGGAGAGACAACATAAGTTATGCAGAGCGAGCACAAGGAGTGCACCTATACTCACAGGAGTATAAAATATTAGAGGGGAGACCAGTGCAAAGAGTGCAGAGGGTCGACACTTCGTTTAAGAGTTGGTAAATCTCAACGGAGAGATAGTGCAAGGAGTGTGCAGGTGACTTCTTCAAGCCCCAAGTTCAGAGGAGAGAGTGAGTGCAAGGAGTGCGCATGAGATTTTTTTTAGTCCCAAGCTCAGGAGAGAAGCGCAAAGTGTGCGTCAAGGTTAGAGACTTTTAAGTGATAAATCTTAGGAAGGATAGTGAGAGAAATTCCTTAAGAGAAAGAATCCATTTTGTTTGGAGGGTCAGTGGATGAGATCTGTTTGGAGTTAACAAAATCTCTCATAGCCGTTTAATCAAGAAAAAGGAGAACTACTGTTAATTTCCCAAGTCCTTCGGACTTCCCTGCTCTGACAGTTTTAAGTCATTATCTTAAGTGAGGTGAAAGTATCGAATATCGGAGTAGATTCTGACCGTTAGTGTTAGGAACACATGTCCGCAAATCGCCAAGTATTTAGAGTTCGATAGTCCGGAAGATTGTTGGTGAAAGTTGGTTTGGTGAATAAATCCCCGAAGCTCCAAAAGTACCATAGTGAATATACACCGTAGATCACTAGGAGAGTGTGATCCATTGGATCCCGAGTGGTTCAACGATCCAAAAATCTAGGAGAATTTGGTTGTTGTTGCGTAGAGGGAAGAAGTCCCCAAAGTCCCGAAGACTAGAGTAAATCCTGACCGTCCGTAGTCAAGGATACATGGAACATAGATTTCTGAGAGTTCAAAATATTGAAATTTGGGAGGAAGTGTTGGTTAAGATTGTAAAAGTCCCAAATCCAAGAGCCTTAGAGTTCCTTTGAGCCATAGATCTTGGCAAGGACTGCGTACCTTTAATCCCTGGATCCCTTCGGGAGTTCACCAGTTTGGCTATTTGGGATAATAAGACTGTTGTGTTGGTAAAATATCTAAAGCCCAAAGCTTTGGATATTTCCTTTCAGTTGAGTGCTTGTTTCTATCCCATGGTCACAAGATATTTCTTCCAGAGAAAAGGGGCTAGCATTTGTGGTATTGACGTGAAGTTGAAAGGGGCTTAGAGTAAAGCGCCTATGGTTTTTGTAGGACCTGCATAGGAAAAGGGGCCTATGTACATTGGAGGGGATACAACAGGGATCCTAGATACACTTCAGCTCCTATGTGAATGATCCTAGACTGGGAGGTCATGCGAGCCCTCGAAGGAGTGGTGGGGGTTTGTATCAACAAAGTTGTCCATCATATCATTCCTCTGTCACTCAAGGGATTCCTCGAGCAACATTTTGAAAGGATATGATGTCTCGTAATATTTATTTTCTCCCTCCATGGACTATTTCTTGGGCATGCGAGAGAAATTTTCCTCAATATATACAAGCTCGAGACCCAACCCTCTATACCCTGACTGCATCGGGGACATGCATTAAAAAAAATTACAAGGAGCAGACTTCTCTGATACCACTAGTCAGGATTTATGAGCAGAATGAAATGAAACCAAATATTTATCATATTAACATAGATACATAGTGAAAAATAATAGATATATAGTAAAACTTGCCTTATATTTAATAAGAAATATGCTGAAAACTATAAAATGAAGACTAAAAACAAGCTTGCTAGAATGGTGGCAGGCTGGCAGCTTATCTTTGAGAAGAGATGTGACGACTACACTCATTCACAAGAAGATGAGTACAATGAGGATCTAAAGGAATTTTTACAATAAACATGAATGAAAAAACCCTAGACATCCAAAAATCTAACCCTAGGATATGAAGCACCAAAAGTCATGTGGACCCCGTTGGGGTAAGTTAGTACATCAACTTCCCAAGGTCGTAACTTTTGCATACGATCTTTGTATAGGGCGCACAATAACTCGTTGGAAAGGTATTGATGAGGATAGTTATTTAGGGGGATAAATCATATCATTTTTCCATCATTGAGGTTCCTGATCATGAAAAAACGTCGTTTAGGCCCTTAAAATAGCCCTGGAAGTTCAAGAACCAAAAAACTGCTAAAAATAGTAAGTTGCCAAAACAACTATTTTGAGCCAGTTGGAATAGGTGGGTGGCCACCAAGATCCTCCTAGATCATCAATGCACATATTTTAATGTGTTTCTTATGAGCACTATTGTTCTGAATAATTTTGTTAAGCCCTAATATTGGCTCATTACCCCTTAATTGGGGCATATTACATTAGTAATGTTATTTTATTTATGCCAGCTTTATTCCATTAGTTGTAATTACACCTCCTAGTATCCTATATATACCAAGGAGACATTTTCATTTGGAATCATCTTGTACTTGAAAAATTAAGTGGGGTAAAAGGAGGTTGCCCCCTCGAAGAGGCTTATTATCTGAAATTATTCTTTTTTCAAGGCGTTGAGTACTTTTTCTGAGGTTTTTCTATGATATATTGATATTTGATTATTAACACATTCCCAATTGATCACTGCATTCATGATACTTTGTTTATGAATTTTCTTGTTGGGATTTTAAACATCCTAGACTATCAGACGTTCCATCCTAGACTATCAGACGTTCCATCCTATGTCCTTCAGTTTTTTCTTTCATGAATCCTACCCTTCTTGGATATCAAAGGCCTACAATTATCCACTTAGAATCACATGCTTATCATAAATATCTAAAACATTTTCAGAAGAGATTCTTACACAATCCCTTCATACCTGATGTCACATAGGCATGAACACCTTTATACATGTTATGCCTGCTAACACCTTATCTGATATTACCTCATTAGTGATATTTCTGGGGGACTTCTAAAGTCCCTTCAACAACTTTCAACAAAAAACTTCATGTATTTCTCTTATGTTTGAGGATGTTCACCATTGGCAGTTGTCCTTTCCCAACAACTCCAATCATATCCTACACATGACATACATCATCACATTCACATTTTACGTTAGTTGTCATGTAAAATAAAATTCATGTACCACATAGTTTAATTTAAAAAAATATTTTCAAATATCTTCTAGCACATCTATATGTATCCCATCTCATTTTCCTCAACATTTTCATGAGTGTAAACAAAATCAAATTTTCAACTATTTATATAGTCATACAACCATCAACGCTTCTCATGCTAAAAGTATTGACATACAACAACATATATGTCTCTCATCCCGGAGAAACATAATAATAATTAGGAAAGAAGTTAAGGGACTCTTCCATTTTCAAAATCCTTCTACAAAGTCTGGAACTTCCAGTCCAGCTGAGTTATTTCCAAGGCCTCAATGTATTTACATATCATGGCTTAACCAAGGCCATTTAAACACATTTAGTATTTTATATTTCAATTACCAATTGTACGTAATCTCACAATTGTCCTTTCAAATAATATAACTATGTCTTATTGTTAAAATTTTCATAGTGAGAAAAGTATTAATTATTTTCTCTTTCTTTTCCTTTACAATTTATTCCTCCTAGGATATGCTTTCTCTATTCCTTGAGCAATCTTAATCAGATCCTCCTTGAATCCCTCAACATGCTACAACAACAAGATTTTTGTTCACAATGAATTATGAACTCATGCATTCTTCACATTTCCATTTAGACATCAGAATGGTCACTCATTCATTTGTTAGCCTTGTAAGTTTTAAACCTGTGAAGTAAAGAAATGCATATATATTCTTAAGCAATACAAAAATTAATCAATGGCTCATACACATAATACACAGAGATCTTTACCGGAAACCCTCAACCGGGAAAACCTTTCTTTTTCATTATATCGAATTTCACCATTCGCCATACA
>JASDQU011508884.1:0-15662 GCA_032191745.1 Picea mariana
CAGAGGGGAACCTCTTAAATCCTTTCTAGCCATTATGCGGCACAGAACATTCATGAAAAGGGAAAAGGTTGTAGAATCATTAGCCCCTATCCACCGACAAGTTGTAGGTTCAAGCCTACCATATTTTAGGGAGATTAAAGAAGATGTTATTTCTCCTTCCAAACTAAGATGGGATGCCTCCCCAAATGCATTCAAGAATAGGGAACCTTTTTTCTTCAAACAATTCCATGCAACTAACTTCAGGTTGGAGAGATATGCCAGAATGATCCTGGATGAAGGACCTGCCTAGATTGGGTGCAAATATAGTCCTCCTATTATTTGGTATCCTCCAGAAGGTTACCAGAGTGATTATCAGATCAATAGGAATAAGGAAGAAGCTTCTTTTAAAGAGATAAGAAGTAAGAGTGGGTTTAGGAGACCTGGTGAACAAACCTTTCCTCCTTTTAGCCTCATTGTTTTACATGTAAACTCTTTTCTTGCATGAGGACATGTAAGAAGGTAAGCTAGGGGGTATGTTGAGTTGAGGAAAAGGTACAAATATCCTCCTTATTCCCGTGGTTTATGATATAATCTTCATTGACTTTTCCATTAATTAGAGATAATTAGGATAGAAAATGATTAAAACGTTTTCTAGAAATATTATTGAGTGATATTAGATAAATTCTAAAATTTAGTTGGAATTGTTTGATTTTACTACAACAACAGGCGAATATCATTAAACGCAAATATTTTGAAGATGTGTATACTGTTGGAAGATGAAGAGATCAGGCACAAAGAAGTTTTGAGAAAGATTGATTCTCTATTTTGTAAAATTTATAAATAGTAGAAGAAATCCTGAGGATGTCCCAATCCTCTGGATGGCTTAATTTACCCATATCATTGTAATAAATAGAGGGTAATGAATCATAGAAAGACATATAAGAAATTTATCCAAGCATTCATAACTCAAAATTGCTTTGTACAAGTAGTCTTTTGTAAATGTTGTACCAGTTATGGAATTAATAGAAGCTTTGGGCGTTTTCACCATTTTTGCATACTGAGTTTCTAACAACAATGCTTCTAAGGACTAAGGACCTAGTTAGAAGGAGTTACTATCTCAATCTATAATTGTATCGAATTGAATTCAGTTCTATGACTTAAATCTCTTTTGCAACAGTTCAGATGAATGCATGAGTGTGTTGATGTTTTTATAGATCAGTTGTGTTGTTTGAGTACAGAAGATAGATGCTTCATTTGAATCTTACCGATTGTTGTTCCATTTCTCATTGTTGTATTTTGTTGAACAATAGTTCCTCTCCTTTTCACATATGATGTTCCTTTTATTAATCTAGCATTTGTTGTTCCTTTCGTTTAAAGTACATTTATTGTTCCTTTTCAATTTATAGTACTTAGATGTTCTTTCCAGCAGATTAAATAGTCATTGATAGATAATTTTCTTAAGTACTTTCATAAATTCAATTATTGTTTCTTAGTTAGATCAATTCAACAATTTAGTTAAATGCCTTTAATTCAAAACATGTTATAGATCAGATTATAATTCTATTGAGATCTTATCTTTAGAAATTTAATGAATGTGTGAGGAACTTGATTGTTTATAAACTTATATTTTCTTTGACTACATGATTTTAGACTCTACATCTACCTGCATAGACTTTGTTGATATTCTTGAAATAAAAGATGAATCCTTGGGTTGATAAATTATTGTTAAACTAAAGTTGTTTTAGGACATCTTTAGAGACCAACAATTGGGTCTATAAAGTGCTAAAAGAAGGCATTAGCTCGACACTTAGTGATTTTTTAGGACAGATAAGGATACAAGTTGATTCCCTAGGTATAATTGTGCAAATAAAAGAGAAAGTGTTCAAATCGAGTATAACATGACATCGCCAAAGTTTGGTGCTCTAGGGTAGTATGTACAGGTTATTGATAAGTCCAATGGAGGAAGGAAAGGATGGTGGAGATCGAGAATTTTGTCGATCTCGAAGATGTCACCACTTCTGAGACATCGTCACTTAGCATGACAAAGGTTTAGGAGGAAACATTAACAACAACAAAAGGGGAAGTAGGGCAGTGTTATGGAACCTGAAATGGTATTACAAACCCTAATCCTAAAACACTAGCTAAACCCTATGAAATGAAGGGCCGATAACAGGTTCGGGATGAAGAGGAGGTGTTGGTCGAGGAAATCACCAGCCAATTGAACTCCGATAGGGAAGAGGATGACAAAAACACAACCTAAGTAGGCCCAATTTCCATTGGGAAAAAAATAAATGTCCAGGACACCACAAAAATTACACTTCCCTACCTCCCAGACATAGTGGTCACTGTGGAGTACATGATCAAAAAAGTTCCTCAACTAAGGTACTCGGGCCATGATGTGAGCGATGCAAGAAAATTCCCAGATTTAGCCAAGGAAGCCTAGCTAGAGAACAAAAGAAAAATTGGTCCCCTATGAAAATCGATCATGGAGCCCATGCAGTGGATAACAAGGCTCTACAACTATGGGATAATGAACCTCTTGGACATACCGCACTTCGAGTGCGGTAAAAATGTTGGGCTTTCCATTAAACAGTTGCTATCCTGGGTACGTAGTAGAATACTTTGGATGGATAGTCCAATATAGCTAGATGTGGCATTGATCGCCAAAATTAAGGGATTACCCACAATGGGTGTAGAACCAGAGGAGTACTTGGACATTAAATCACAAAAGAAGGATATCGTCGAGCTAGTCAAGGAACAATTTGGTACCAACAGAGGAAATATGGGCATTGTGCTTAGAGATATCAGTGATAACATGACAAGGTTCGCCAACAAGCTCATGCATTGCAAGGTGCTGAGGAAGTGTACAAGAAGAGGCTCGAGTAGGAGCCATGGCAGTGGTTGCACAATGTGCGAAGGGAGTAATGTTTAATTAGGCATCGTACCTCCTAAACCAGTTCTTGATCAATTGCAGGGATGTGCAAGATAATGGAACTGAATTCCATTATTCTTGGTTGATTATCCTCATAGATTTGGAAGGATGGCATGAGCCAAAATTTTCATCCTTTCTGGATAGGAAAGGGAAGTGCTACATGACCAGATATGAATCCCTCTGGTAGACCAAGGACAATAAAAATCAGCATGAAAATATCACCATGTTCACAGTGCTTCTAGAAGGGATACAATAGTGCACAACCAATGTGTGGCACATTCCTATGGAAGTGGCCCATGATACTGAATGGATACCCAGGTTTAAGGCATCCAGGCACCACATCTGGATCTAAGCCACAAGGGATCCAAACAAGGAATGTTTGGAGATGCAATACTACATCACAAGGGAAGAGATTGACTGGATAATCATAGACTGGTGAGCGCAGTGGAAGATGCCAGTAGAAAAAACAAAAACAAGTCCAGTCACAATGAAATTAAACAAACCTAAGGGGTAAGCCAAAGAAGGGCCTTCAACAAATACAAAAAACCCAGATGCTAACACTAGGAATGTTTCAATGTGCACTCAGGCATCGAGAAGCAGCACAGTGCCAAAGATACCAAGGAGGAAAGAAATGATGCCTAGGATAGACATTCAGTAGGATGCTAAAAAGGGGGAAAAATATCAGGCTAGCAAGGAAAGGAAATAGGAAAAAATGATTGGGGCACAACCCTCACAAACAAAATGGAAGACAACACAGGTAGAGGATACGTGAAAAAATATGAAGTACACCAATGCGGACCCAATCATCACCTTGATAGAGGATGATGCTTAGTTTATGGAGGACAAGGTCCATGACAGGGGGGAAGAAGTGGTTTGTTTTGTAGAAGCACAAAGAGAAGAGATCATGGTCAAAATCATAGGAGTCCATGAAACTCTATAATAGTTACAAATTCATATAGTATTATAGGACACAACGTAATAACATGAAAAGACACAATGACCCCCTGTGCAGAGAGAATGAGATGAGAAAATTTAGATAGTAGTTCAAGGCAGGGATAAATTCATGGTCACATGAAAAATCATCATAATTGATCAAGAGACTCCATAGAAACCCATGAGGGACATTAACCATTTTTAGGTAGTCATGGTGCAGATACCCACAAAGGCACTATACAGACTCGAGGATAATATAATACGAGAAGTATAATCGAAAGCCCATGCAGATGCCACAGACTTGGAGGTGGGTAGGGGAGTCAAAGAAATGTTACAGATCAACTATGACCTTAGAGAAGGAGGAGAAAAAATATTGCGCTAACAAGTTAGATAAGGGGATAACAATGGTATACGACTGCACTCCAGATAGCATGCAAGCACTAAATAAGAGTGCATAGGAAAATATAAGCATCATTCTGCAGACAATTGAGGTATATAGGTAGGAAATCAAGGAGCTAAAATAAAAACTTAATCCTATGACCCCTCCTGAGGTTCGAGAGAAAAGAGAAAAACAAACCACACTCCAGATAAAGGATATGGAAAGGCAATTAAGGGAAGAATAAAAACTCTTTGACACAACTGCACAGATTTGGACCATTTTGGAAGAGTATGAAAAGGTCCAACAATTGGACCAACAAGAGGAGAAAATCAATGCTTCCATACAGGATTTGAAGAAGCGACAGAAAACCATGAGCATTATCGAGCACTTGAAGGGTACCCAGAAGATGAATACCCTGTAGACAAAGTTAAAAACAATGCAGATCAATAAGAAATAAAGGCAAGCCTAGTTGGAGCCCCTCTAGGAACAAGAAACAAAAATAATTTCACATCTAGAAGAAGAGAATACAAGGATGTCACATGCAAATTCAGAGAGAATAATATTACTACAAGAAGATATAACAGTGCAGGTGGTTGAGGCACCAACAGATAAAGTTGTGCGGGTGAAGGAAAAAGGAAAGGAACTAGAAGATAAGTTTCATAGCTTGGAAAATGTTGTACAAAGAGAACACATCACCGAAGTCACTCAGGACGAGTTGCATGTCAGTGTTGGGGGCATGTTGGTGTAGGACTATTATGGGAAGAAAGTCTATTTTAATCACATGCTTATTTTTGGGAGAAATATTTGTTTTGGGATCAATCCCATTTTTTGAGAGAAAGAGTTATTTTTGGAGAGCACATAACAAGTGGTAGGAAAGAAACAGCAGGTGGCAGGAAAGAAACATGCAAAAAAGGAAGGAAAAACATAACGCAGGAAGAAAATCAATGTGGCATGCATGCAGACAAGCCTAAACATGTTAGGGTTTGGGTTTTTGAAAAATATTGTAATGGCTATAATCCTATAAAGTACTATAAATAAGGACCTAGGAGGTCTAGGTCGAGGTTGATTAGTTGATTATTGAGAGTTAGTCTATTGGGAAGCCATTGATTGTAATAAGTTTTGTGGTAGAGTGGAATAAGTTAGTCCTTGAGGGTTAGGTTACATGATGAGGATCCTTGTCTGATCTAGTAACCCTCACAGAGGGTACCTACCCTCATTTTTATTGTAATGCTGAATATGTATCAAGATTTTGCAGTAGAGTAAATAAAAGAGAAGAGAAGCCAGATCTTTGTGGATGTATCCCCAGGAGGGGGTGAACCACAATAAACCTTGTGTTCTATGTGATTGATAATCAATTATTTAGTTTTCTATTAATAATTAGCTCAAGCATAAATGGGTAAAGTAGTTATATTAGCATGCATGCATAGGTTTAAAAAGGAATGAATCGTAGAAGTAGATGAATGGTTAAATAAGAACAGTGTATAAGGAAAAGAATCTAAACATAGCGTTGCCTTCTAGTTTACCAGGAGGGATGATAGTTTGAGGGTTTTGTTGGAAACTTGGTTCAGATCAGAACCTGGGTCAGTTAAAGAATTAACCAACATAAATAATGGGAATGTTAGACCTATTAGACTTCTTATTCTAATTTAACATGCATTCTACCATAAAATTCATCAGATTTACTATTTTATCCATTTAATAACATTCATTTTGCATGATTATTCTAGTGTGTTTTGTCAATAAAATCTAACAGATGCATTCATCTATCCATTCATTCATCATTAAGAATTTAAAATCAACAAAAGACACATAGAGACACCATTTTACTATGGTTCACGCCCTTGGGCTATGTCCACAAAGATATTTTCTTTCTTATTATTATTCTTCACCAAAATGGTTTTTCACTACATGCATTACATCATGGGTTTAGTACTGGTGAGGCTAACCAGCATCACACCAACCTCTATAACTTGCGACCTGACCCTCAATTACATCTCAACATTGACTCCATCTGAGCTCCACAACTCTCCACAAAACTTCTACTGTGACTCAACACTCTCAAGACTCAAAAGGATTCATCAAAAATAAGTTCTTCACACATGAGTTCTAAGCCACCCCTATATACCTCATACATCCTCTATTTATAATAAAATGTGGGTAAAATCCACTACATCATGACTCAAAACCCTAATTATAAGTGGACTCAAATTTTCCACTTTCTAACTACCTTCCCCATGGTTGGTCTTCTATCCAACTGCTCCTTGCTTTGACTCTACATTAATATCCCTTAATTCTTGGCGCGTTGCTTCCGTCTCCCTCTTGTCGTGCTGATTTGTCTTCTTTCCTAGCATGCACTACTTCATTTGTCCTTTTATTCCTCATTTATTGTATTGAACCAAAAAATATCCTTCTCCAAAAGGCTCCCAACACTAACCTACGGCTTGTCCCAAGCCACTCAGGTTGTGCATACCTCCTGCGCATATTTCTCCAATGCCTGGAGCTTCTTTGTGAGTCAATCTACTTGTGTCTTGACCAAGGCACATTTCTTTGTCAAGGTCTCTACTACCTACATTTTTATGTGTTCCTCCAACATGTTTATACTCCCTAAGTGTGGATATTCCAATCTGCCTTTCTTTGTCTCTAATTTTTCTATCATCTTCTCTACTTGCTCCTGCAGGGGCTCCAACTGAGCCTATCTTGTTTGTATTTTTTCTTGGATTGTCTTTAGTTATACTTGTAGGTTTTTTATTTCCTACACAGCCCTCAGTCTCTCAAATATGAACATCACCTTTTGTATTTAATCTAAATCCTGAACCACAACATTCATCCTTTCTTCACATTGATCCAACTACTAGATACCTGTGTCTTCTACCAAGCTCGTCCAAATTTTCGCGGTCATTTCATAAAGATTTTCTATTTCCTTTATTTCCAACACAATTTTTTTTGTCTGTTTTGTTTCCTGTTGCTTCTTATCTGATCACACTTCTAGAGAGGTGGCTGGTGTCAACTTCCAAACCAAATCTACTATCTCTTGTTTATACCCATCCATCGTCGGCACTATCCTCTTGATCTTTTCTTCCATGGTTATTTCTCCTACTAGTGCACTAACTGGGATTGTTTGGAAGACTTCTTCAAGTCTTTGCTCTAGTTTTTTTGCATGTTGTTTTCCCTCCTCATGCTCGATCTGGATTTATTTTAGGACTATCTCTAGAAAATCCTTCTCTTCCTTGGTTGCCTCCAAGTTTGTTGCATATGTCCTAGCTCTTGATTGTACCTCCTACGCAACAATGATATTTAACCTATATAGTGATTTTTTTGGTATCTTAGACAATACCAATTCCATTTGTTCCACGTCCTTGACATGTTTATGCTCCATGTATTCATCCATTTGCAACATGTCTTTAGTAATACTAAAGTTTTTATTTGTCAGTGTTTTTATCTGTACTGTCACCTCCTCACTACATGTTGGTCTGTCTTGTTCTTACACTATTGGCTATTGCTATGTTTCCCCTTTGTGTTTCACCTGGGTAAACTATATCTACTCCAAGAGCTTCTTGACCTTTGTAAACTCTTGCATTATCTTCTCTCTTTGTCTTTCTGCATCTTCATATGTTTCTTCGGTGCAATCCTGCACTTTTTCTATGACTAATTCTATATCATCGTTTGTTATTGTATATTGGGGGATCTCCTTGTGTTCCTTCATTTTCTTGTGCACTCCACCTGCCTATAAAATAGTTCTATTGAGTGGACTGGAATCTTTTTTCTCTATTGTGATTGGGGTATTAATCTCTGGTATGTCCCCTCCTACTTGTCCCTCCTACACAGGGATGTTATATTCCCTATGTGTCCCTCCATTAGTGGCATCTATGTGGTTATTCTGATGTGTGACAAGTTTGGGGATATCCTTTTTCTGTCTAATTGTTCTTTTTGATGCGCTCCCCCTAGTCTTCTCTATGTGCGTTGTTTATTTTATTGTATTTCCTACTAGGGTACTCTTATTTTGTGAGGAGCCTTCTTTCTGATGGCTACTTTTGGTTTCTTGGATCTAGTGGAACCTTCCATTACTTCTTCCAATATTTCACTTCCCATTGCATTTCCTCTATTTTGATGTAGTATCTCATATATAGCCACTCCTTCTCTTGATCTGTTTTTTCTTAGATCGACATATTGTCCTTTAATTCTTTGAAGTTGGATATTTTCTTGTATTCCTTTACCACCTCTGGTGGGATCCTCCAACTTTCAGTGACCTTTTCCTGTATTTATTCAAGATAGGTCGCAAATATACTGGAGCTTGTATTTATTTCCTTTGGAACCATTGTGCGCCACAATGTTTCATACCGTGCTACATGGAACTTGTCGATTCTCTAACAAAATACATTGTATTTGGGGTGTTTCCATCCTTCTAATGCAATAAGTATGAGTAACCATGAATAGTGGAACTCTATGCCTAAGTCCTAGGCATGTTTGCATTCATATATAAATAAATTTAACAAGTATGGACTCCATCTAAGTACAATCCCCTTTGCGCATTGTGAAACTGATGCTATCACTCCTGCTGGCACCTCTTCCTTGTGACACTTCCTTAGCAATTTACATTCCCATAATATTTTTTTCTAACCTCATTACGAGTTCACTGATTATGTTTATAATGATCCCCCTGGCTGCTCTATTTGTTCCATAAGTTTGATTCATTTCTTCTTCCAAGGATTTCTCCTTAGTCTTGTCCTCCAGATACTTCGCAGGTTTCTCACCATATGTGGGGTGACCTATTATTTTTTCAATTAGCTCAAAATCATTTGAGACTAGCCTATCAAGCCATAGAATTGATCTATGCATTACTGCCAGTAATTGTTTGATGCAGTTATTTACGTCCTCACCCCTTACAAAATGTGGGATCAATAGCAGGTTCATTATGCTTGTGTTATATAAACATGTTATCCATTACTTGGGTTCTGGTATTGGTACTCCTGTCACATTGATCCCTCTTCTCTTCATGTATACTTGTGGCTCAGATTATGGAAAGTTGTCTCTGTCTTTTATTTCATGGTTCGCATAACATAATTTATCTATGCATCCTAGAAAATATGGTAAAATATGTACTCTTGTTGGTATGTGTGGTAACACGAGTGTTACCTTTAGTTTCTTGCATGGTGACCTATGGATTGTTTGTTTTCCTTTCCCCTTTTCTAACTCCCTTGAGGGCCCTGCCTCCTGACACATTTTCTCTTCCTCTTTCTTTTCTGCTCCAGATACTTATTTCTCTTTGACTTATATTTTCTTTTGTCGTGTTGGCTATGTGCCAGATTGAACCCTCAACTCATCAGACTCATCTCTTTCCTCATGTGCTTCATATGTTGGTTGGACTGTTTCCACGCCAGGTTGTTGCATCAGGTTTTTCTCCTCTTCCATATTTTATGGGTCAATGTGCATGTGTTCTGTCATAGGGGTTGGTTCCTTATCCTCCACCAATGTAGGGATCATTGGTTCGATGACTGGGGAAGGGATGGAGTCCACATCCATTGCTCCCTCCAGTTGCGTAGGGTTTTATGCCTCCATTTTTGGATCCTGTGGTGAACTTGTGGCACTATGTGTTTTCCTCATTGTTCTTATAGGATCTCCAACCTTCGGAGGTTCCATATTGCTTGAATCTATGTGGTTTTTCTTAGAAATCTCACCGAATTCCTTCTAAATTGCTTGTTCACTCTTAGCTTGTTATTCGTTAGCTCTATGTTTGCTTGAACTTGGAATGTGGCTTATTGGACACAATTGTTTTTGCTTCTATAGGGCTTTCATAAATTATCCAAAGATTATTGATCATGCTTCCTCCACTATCATAAATTTTTGTTTCTTGCCTCACTTTTCTAGCAGTTGGTTTTTTCTTTTTCCGACTATTTTGTTATTCCGATGCACAATATTTTTCTACTGTCATATTTCTTTGGCACACTGGACTTTCCTTTTGTCATATTTGTCCCGCATGTAGTATGTTCACTTCTTGTCACACCACTCTGTTGTATGTTTTGCATTGTATCTTCCAATTGTCTATCAACCATTGATCCATCTACCTACTTCTTTTTGTTTTTTTCTCATTTTTCTACTTTTCTCTTATGTTTCTTCCTTTTCTATTTTTTTCTTTTCTTTTTCTTCTTTTTCTTCCTACTATATACATTATGTACAATTATACCTTATTTGTTGTAATTACTAAGGGTTATTGGATTGATTGTCCCTGTACTATTTCAGTCAAATACCATTCACCATTCCTTGAAGTTCCTTTCCTGCTAAATATTGCAGCTATACAACACCTCCATCTATGACATACTTTATTGTATATGCCCCTATCCAATACATTCTAAGCTTCCCTAGGTGCTACAAGTATTTACCGTCATAGAGGAGAACCATATCTCTTACTTTGAATTTATTATTCTTAATATGTTTATCATGTTAGGCTATATCCTTTCCTTTCTCTACCTCCTGATGTAATCCAACTATAATTATGTCTTCTTCTAATTCCATGAGTTGAGCTCATCTTTCCTGTGATGCACCTCTTTTTATCATGTATGTAATAGTTGCAATGTGAAAACTTGGTATCAAATAATCTAAGGGAACTAGTGCTTCCTGACCATATACCAACCTGAAGGGTGTCTTCCCTGTTAACTTCTTACATGTAGTCATGTAAGACCATAATACTGTTGGTAACTTCAAATCCTAGTCATCTCTATTCACATTGCAAATATTTGTCAAGGAATTCTCTAATATTTTTTTAAACACTTCCACTATTCAATTTGCCACAAGAAACTAAGGAGTTCTATTTTGATGATGTATCTCAAATTCTTCAAGAATTTCCTCAATTGTACTCTTGATAAAGTGAGTCCCTTGAACACTCATCAATATTCTTGGACATACAAACCTTGTAACTACATGTTCAAATAAAAATCAGGATCCAGTCTATGCACTACAATCCTCCATTGTTGCTTCCTTAGCCCATCCGGTCAAGTATTTTGTCATTGTAATAATACTTCTTACTGGTGGATTAATTGGACCTACAAATTCTATTTCCCACTTCTCAAAAAGTTGCAAATTTACTTGAGGTCTCAATGACATCTCATCCCTCCTAGAGGGATTTCCAACTCTCTGACATACATCACAATTTTGACAGTAATCCTTTAAATCCTTGTGAACTATTGGTCACCATAATCCTACGTGTAATACCTTCTATGAAGTATCTTTCCCTGCATAGTGCCCTCCAACAATTCCTTCATGGGATTCTGGTAAAATTATAGAACTTTCATGCTCCATAACACATCTCCTCAAAATGTCATCTGCTCCAAGATTGTATAAATGAACTGCAATCAATTGGTAGTCTACAGCTCTGACCACCATATTTTTGTTTTTCATAGTATTAAATTCCTTTGGCACAAATCATGTACTCAAAAAATCATTAGTTTCAAAAAAATACTCATCAACTACCTGTAAGGAAAACAATTGTGCATCCATGAAGTTGTCCTCTAAGTTAGTTGGTTCTTCTCTATTAATTATTCTGGATAAATGATCTGATCATGCATTCAATCTTCCATGCTTCACCACAAATTCAAAATCTAACTCTTGAAACAACAACATCTATCTACATATTCATCCCCCCAACACTGGCTTATTGACTAAATATCTAAGAGGAGAATGATTTGTAAACATCTTGAAATGTTTCCCTAACAAATAATGTCTGGATTTCAACAATGCATACACCATGGACAATCATTCTCTTTCTATAGTATTATAGTTAAAAAAATTTAATCTAATAACTTTCTGCTTGCAAATGAAATTCGGTGATCTATTTCACCTTCTCCTAGTTGTGTTAGTACTTCTCCGAGCTTTATTCTAGATACATCTACATGAACATGAAATCATTTTGCCTATTCTGGAAACACTAAAATTGACGCAATCACCATCTTCTCCTTCAAGTTATCCAAACTATGTTGCCACTCATCATTCCACTGATATTTAGTATCCTTCTTCAACAATTTCTCTATCGATGCAGTAATCTGTGCAAATCCCCTTATAAACTTCCTATAATACCCTGTATGAACAAGTGTACTCTTCAACGGGAACATTGAGTTCGGTGGTGGTAAATTAACTATGACAACAATTTTAGCAGGATCAACCAACATACCTTGTTTACAGACCACATGCCCTAAAAAAATACCAAAAGGTGTGCTGAAAATGCATTTCTTAATATTCAATGAAATCTAACATTGTTTGCATCTGTCTAACATCAACCTTAACACTTCCACATGATCCTTCAATAAACTAAACATTGTCCAATCATTTAAGTAAACTTCCAAAAAACTATGAATGAAGTCCTTAAAGGCATCCAATACTACCCTTGAAATAATTGCAAGTGCATTCTTCAACCCAAATGGAATAAATGTATACAATAATGATCCCCATTCTTTAGAAAATGTTGTCTTTGATTTTCTACTACTTCTAAATCAAACTTCATTAAAAATTCTTCTAATTCATTCAGACCATAAAAATTAGGAGGCTCCCTTACCTCTGTACCGACCCATATCAGTGCCCACGTCATTCTGGCACATATTCTGGTAGACAATTCATGTAATCATTGCTTCCACTTCTCCATTCCTATGTCATATTTTGTGGCACAAGAACTGGTACTCCTCTAAATCAACATTCCATCTACAGTTGGGTTGATGTAATCCTCTTCGCACATGGTAGTTTTGTATAACTGATTGATATCTTCTGTAATAAAAAAATCTATTGTAGGTTCCACATACCTTCCTCCTTCTAAGGGATACAATAGCACAAAAAATCTATACTCCCCTAATTCAAATATCATCTTCTTGGTCTTCAGGTTAATAATAGCCTGGTTATCAAATGCCCAATCCATCCCCAACAATGTTGGATATGGTTTAGTGTTATCTATTGTGTCAATGAATTCAAGGTCTTCCATGGTGCGAACACCATCTATATCTACTGGAATCCCCTTAAATATACCAATTGACACCACTCTATTCTTATTTTCTAACTTCAATTGGATAGGTGAATACCTAATGTATGTTCCCCCATAGCTTCCCATGTCTTCTTTGGCAGAACATTGACTTCAGACCCTAGGTATAATATAATATCCCCCATATTGAAATCTCCAATGTTTTCATTCAATCTTAATTCCCTACTTTTTCTTCTCTTCTTATGGACCTGATTCACTATTTTTACCCCTTATTCCCCAAAATTATACTTTTCTAACAGACTTTGCATTACTTGTAAATATTTTTATCATTCAACAATTTTACGTAAGACCCCAAAAAGTTTCTTAACTTACTTTCTCTAAAGGCTTACATCTACTAGTCTGATCAAATAATGGGGGAATGTAATACAATGGTATATCCTCTATTGGATTTGTTCCTAAAGTAGACACAATATTCTCCTTCAAAATCTATTGTCTAGCCTCTTTGAATGTCTCTTTCTCTTTCCACGCATCAAAATTTTGTTCATGTTTTGCATTCTTTATTACCCACTGGTGTATATCCTTGTTGGCACATGGGCATACTCGAGGTTCAATGCTACAACAACACACCAAACAAGCCCTAACTACCATCCCTTTCAGCAGCCCCTGTGAAGCAGATGAAGTCTCACCCGAGGTAGAGGCAGGGGTGGTTGCAAGACTCAAGTGTATGCAACCTTAGCTGGGACACATATCTATGATTATATCATGTACAAATCACTTAGCATTTGTCAGTCATTAATGTTAAACTCTTATTATTCTTCACAAATAACATAGAGCATTGCAGTGTTCAAAGGTATTTAATCACTTAGCCATAGTAAAACAGATCAGGTCTAGTAGTTCAACACTAAGCATTCTCATACATGTCAGATCCCACTATTGACATACATCTAGGAAGCACAAAGAATTAATAGATCTATCTAAATATATCAAGGAACTTAGAAGAAGAATAAATAAACACATCAAGCCGAAGTACAAAGCATCACACACAGATCTACATGGTTCACCCCCACCCTGGGGCTACATCCACCAACTCTTCTTCTTTATTAGTATCTTAAATTGGTTACAGCACAAAGCCTTCTACAACCTCTTACAACAACTTTCACTTAGCTCTGCAAGCCTTTTACAGTCATGCATAGAGTATTTACAATCCTCATCCAATCACACAAATCTAACTACTAGCACTAAGCCATCCACCATCCTTACATTTCGTAGGTATCTATTTATACATTACAAAAGTGGGCCTAAGCATGGGTAAACCCACAACTGACATCCCTTTCCCATTACATTAACCCAAAACCCTAAAAGGGGCCCAAAAGTGGACTGAGATCCCATGATCTCTGCTTCTCTTGGCGCTCCTTCTTCGACTAGCTGTCGAAGTCCTAAAATAGGTCAAAATGACCAAGGTTATCACAAAACGTTTCCAAGGACCAACAATCTTGGTTCTTATTTTTTGCATCATCTCTTGTCTTAGCTCCACCTCAAGTAACTATATTGATCTTCTTCCCATCCTCTTCTTTGTTTTCTACAACAATCCATTGTACATTCTGATTGTTCTGGTTTATCTTTTCTCGTATCTTTACAAGAAGTGTCAGACAATGTTTTGTATCATGGTATTCTATGTGAAAATACATACATGTCGTAGGTGGCTATGGACAATCTCCAGCATAGTGTTTGGGTTTCTTACAGTTGTAAACAACTACAAGTCCTCTACCTCCTCCAAAGCCTCTTCATCCACAACCTCCTCCTCTAAAGCCTCATTTTTTTCCTTGATAATCTCTGCACGGTGTATTATACTAAGGTCCCTGATTGTACTATGAACTTTTATTATTGTAAGATGGTGTTATTGCACACTACTGCATGTTGTTATACTGTGGTGGTCATCCAAACTGTTGTGCATTATTGTACTGTGTTTTTGCTTAAAACTCTTGTGCGATATTATACTGTGGTTTCTATGTAGGTGGTATTTACATTAACTTATCCTACACCCTATATGCATATGGTGTCCTCTCCTTCATTATATCCAAGGTTCTGCAGTCCTTGTCTTCATGTCCAACTGAATTGAAAAAATTACAAAATGTACTCCTTGGTATTGTTTGATACTTCTACATCATGGGACAATGATAAGGATCATTCCCATGTGTTTTTCATATGTAACATACCCAACCACCCACAAGATAAGGTACAATACCTTCAATCCCTCCCTTGGAATTCTTTCTCTTACCGATACCCTTTTAAAATTTAAGGATGCATAAAAGAAAAGAATTTAACGACATGCAAAAAAGTAGTCATCAAACATGCATAGTCTAAAGATTCAATTAAATGATAATTAAATATACAATAGAAATACATTCATATACATGTAATTGATACCAGAACAGAGAGCACTTATCTTTATGAAAGTTGACACCAACTAGCTGTAGATAAAG
>JASDQU011508885.1:0-22585 GCA_032191745.1 Picea mariana
ATTCATAGGTCCTTGCTTTCAGCCTTGTTTATACCCCATGAAGATTTTACACCCTAGAAGTATATACACTCTTCTACGCGGGGGAGTGTAGAGGGGGGGTACCACCTCTGCGGGGTCCAAGGGGGTTTGGGGGCGAAGTCCCCGAAGGAAAAATTGCCTTGTAAATGTATATTGTAATTTCATTGTAAATCTAGACTGTTCATTATAAGGTCACATATCTAACAGTAGAAATTATGTTAGGGTCTTTTTCTCTGGAAGGAAACCCTCTATTATGAGGGAAATGTATTGCGGCTATGCATTATGGAAAGTATTGTATTCTGAGAGAGGATATTATGAGAGAAAGAAGAGGAAGTTACAACAGGTTTTGTTGTAGGTTGCATCCCTTTATTTGCTCGATAATAATAAAAGAAGGACCTGGAAATTTTTCTGGTGGATGTAGCCCACACTAGGTGAACCATGTAAATCTGTGTCTCTATTGTATTGTGTATCTTCTATGTTTTGTTTCTGCATTTGTTTTATTTTATTTCTCCGTGGTCCTATTTTTCTAACACATCTCATCCTTGGGCGCGATCTACCGATATGTCGTCAAAATCAAGCAGAAGCTCAAATGAAAGACCTGACAATTTGGGCCTAGGAACCCCGCACAACAAAAGCCAGGAAAGGGCGACCCAAACCCACAGAACACAGGACAGAGCAAACATGGACAGTATCAGGATAGCCAATCCAAGCCACAAGCAAAGAAGGGCCCCAGAAAGACAATGAAAGATATCGGGAAGTGGTGCAACTTCCATAAGATCCCTTGGCATAACACTACTAATTGTCACTCAAAGCAGTCACTGGTGGCTGAAGTTAAAGCCTTTGAATCAGATGTAGGTTTAGAATCTAAGCTAGAACTAGAAAGGGGAAGATAGATCATTGATGTAGAACCCAATGCCACCATTACTATCACCAAGCTCTAGCTCGGTGAACTAGATGACCAGAAGAAGGAGAACTCCTCTTCCATTCACAGATGTGGGTAAAATGCACCCCGTTGCACTTCATCATGGATAGCGGTAGTTAGAAGAACCCCATCTCAGCAGAGGTCATCAAGTGGTTGGTCCTGTTGACAAAACCACACCCACAAACCTACACCATTAGATGGCTTCGCAAGGAACTGATCTCCATGTCATCCAACAGTTTTGAATGTCATACAACATCAAGCCCTTCAAAGATGAGGTATTGTGTGATGTTGCTCCTCTCAAATTTTGTGATGTTCTTTTGGGCTAGCCTTATTTATGGAAATTTCATGTTGTATATGAGTCTAGGCCTCGTAGTGTTATTATTACTTTGAATAGGAAGTTGTACAGGATACCCGAGGCAGTCCCACCTAGTGCTATTTCCTTGATCTCTTTTAAGAAAGGTAGGAAGGTGATCTCTTAGATGGGGAAGTTTGTCTTCTTTGTGATTCACTCTCAGAATAAGAAAAATATCACAACCACATCTAGGGTCTCTGTGGCTGACCTCTCCACACAGAAGATGCAAGTAGATAAGGTTGTGGAAGAATACTCAGATATCTTCTCCTCACTTGTCGAGGTACCTCTGTACTACTAGGTCAAACACCCCATCGATCTGACCCCCAGCTCACCACTACCCAATGGGCCAGTCTATCATCTCTCTCTGTTAGAGAATGAGGATATCAAGTGACAGATCCAAGAACTACTCCACAAGGAGCGCATCCATCCCAGATAATCACCTTGTCGGAGCCCAATCATGTTGGTACAGAATAAAGATGGAACCTGGCGAATCTGCATTGATTACCGGGATCTTAATGAAATCATAGTCAGAAACCGGTACCTAATTCCCTGAATTGAAGACCTCCTTGATCAACTCATGGGGGCCAAATACTTTAGTAAGATTAATCTGAAGTCTGGCTACCACTAGGTCTCGATAGAACAAATAGATGTATGGAAAAACACCTTCAAGTCAAAGGAAGGTCTTTTTGAATGGTTGGTCATGCCCTTTGGTTTGACAAATTCTCTAGCCACTTTCATGAGGATGATGGACGATATCCTACGACCATTCACCAATACGTTTGTAGTGGTGTATCTAGATGACATTCTCATTTACAGCAAGACTTCGGCCAAACATTTGCAGCATATTCAATAGGTTCTGCACACCCTGTGACAGCATAAACTATATGCCAACTTGGAAAAATCCTCCTTCAGCATGGACAGGGTCCATTACCTAGGCTACATAATTGGTCAGCATGGCGTACATGTGGATCCATCCAATATCCAATTCATCATGATTGGCCAACCCCAACCACACTCAATGAGCTTCGAAGCTTCTTGGGCCTTGCCAATTTCTACCAAAGGTTCATGTTGGGATTCTCCCATATTGCATGGGCCCTTAGCCAAATAAACAAAGGTGGTGGTAAGGAGAAATTTGTGTGGGGCTAGTCCCAACAAAAAGAGTTTAATGATTTGAAGAAGCACCTATGCTCAGCCCCAGTACTTTCACTACCAGACCTACAACAACCCTTTGAGATCAATACAAATGCTTCAGACTATGCGGTGGGCGTCGTTCTCACTCAACAAGGCCACCCTGTGGCCTATCATAGTGAGACACTATAAGATGTTTTCTGTAAGTACCCTACTTACAAAAAATAACTGTACTCTATTGTGCAAGCTTGCCACCAGTGGAGACATTACATTCTTGGGAAGGAAACAATCATCCACATTGATCATAAGCCACTATAGTTCATGTATACACAAGGAAAATTGCAGAATGATCACCATAAAAGGTGGTCCACATACTTGCTGTAATTCCACCTCAACATCAATTATAAAAAAAGAAGCACCAATCGTTTCGTTGATTGCCTTAGTAGACCGCCATTCATGGCACTCACCACGGTACTAGACTCCTATGACCATGAGACCTCTAGATGGCCCCAACTCTATGAGCCAAACCCAAACTTTGCCACCACCTACCAAATGTTGGGTGCAAATGTAGTTGTCGATAATTTCCATCTTCAGGATGGGTTGTTGTGTCGTTTGGGCCATTTTTGTGTTCCATAAAGTGAGTGAGCGAAGCTGATCTGGGAAGCCCACTAAATTTGGGTGGTAGGACACTTCAGCATTGAAAATACAGTGGTGATGCTACAGAAACATTTCTACTAGCCAAAACTTTGACAGGAGGTCAGCAAGTATATCAGGTCATGCACTGCCTGTGCTATTTCCAAATCGACCACTAAGAAATAGGGCTTGTACACCCCTCTTCCTACTCCTGAAAGGTCATGGGAATCCATATCAATGAACTACATGTTGGGCCTCTCATCCACCAAGTGGGGAAATGACTGTGCTTTTGTGGTTGTTGATCACTTTTCTAAGATGGCGATTCTAGTTGCCTGCAAGAAGAACATCACAACAAAGGCCACTGCCAAGANTTTAAACGATTCTGGGTACATTTTGGAATCCCACAAACCATTGTCTCAGATCAAGATAGTCGATTTCTCAACACATTATAGTCAAGCCTCTAGTCACTGCTGGACACCAAGCTCACCAAATCCATGGCCTTCCACCCCTAAATAGATGGCCAAACTGAGGTTGTCAATCGAATGATTGTGCATATCATTTGCATGTATAATTAAAATCACCCTCACACATGGGATGAGAGCCTTCCCTATGTCCAACATAGCTACAACCGAGCCTTGCATAGCTCAACCGACCACAACCCCTTTCTAGTGGGGTTGGGATTCCAACCATTGGGTCCCATAGATGTTAAACTTCCCCGTGCAGTCACCTCGACCGAATCATCTCCTGCTCCAACTGAAGCTGAAAAAGCCACCTGGTTCATTGAGCAAATCCATCACATCCGCCAATAGGTTCAAGATATCCTACAAAAGTCCAATGACAAGTACAAGCAACACCATGATCAACATAGTGTGCCACATAATTTTTAGGTGGGTGACAAAGTTTGGTTGCACTTGCAGAAAGAACGCCTTACAGGACCCCATTGGAAGCTTTGCCCACTCTATTATAAGCCATACACCATCACCAAGGCTGTGGGGGATAATTATTTTGAGCTCAACATTCGTCCTTCCCTTGGTCTACACCCAGTGTTCAACATGGACCTCCTTCACCCTTATTTCCCACCATTATTAGACACCTCAGATGTAGCAGAGTAGTTGAAACCAATAGAGCTCAACCCCGACTGCATACAACATGAATTCAACGATCATATTGTGGACACACATATCAAGGAAACTCAAATCAAAGGATCCATCTTTATTGAGTCATCAAAGCAAGGCAACTCCTGCACCAAGGCAATTGGCTCAATCGGGGCTAAATTCAACAGAAATTTCCTCATCTCATGGGGGAACTCAACACAATGGAGAAAATTTGTTCCTAAAGAGGGAGGATTGATCCAAGTGAATATTGGTGTCTACCCACCTCTTCCAACTGGCTCAAAACAGTGTTCTCACAATTTTGGCAATTTACTATTTTTAGCAGTTTTAACTTCTGGGGCCATTTTGAGGGCCTAAATGAAGGTTTTCCAGGATAGATCTTATCAATGATAGACAAAGTCATCATTAATCCCCAAAAATGAATCTCCTCGATGATACCTTTCCAACGGGCTATCACACTCATAAAACAGAGATCGTATGCAAAAGTTACGACCACGGGAAGTTGATGTACTAACTTACCCAAATGGGGCCCACATGAATTTTGGCTCTTCATCTCCTAGGGTTAGGTTTTTGGATGTATAGGGTTTTTGGCATTCCTGTTTATTGTAAAAATGCCTTTAGAGAATCATTGTAATCATCTTCTTGCAAATGAGCATAGCCATCACATCTCTTCTCAGAGATAAGTTGCCACCATTCCAACAAGCTTGTTTCTGCTGCATTTTACAGTTTCAGCTTATTTCTTTATTGAATAGAAAACCAGTTTTATTGTATCTCTGTGATTTTGTGTTAAGCACCTATTAATAATATTTATTCATTTCGTTCTACTCATAAAATCTAGATCATTTAATGAGAAAATTTTTCAGCTGCAGAATCTCAAGATGGAAGATCTGTTGGTGGACAAAGATCAATGGATCATGGTGGATCTAGGTACTACACCTACAGGAACCTCAACAGATGACTGGAAAAAGTTGGATATGCAAGAATGTAAATTGGTCAAGGTTCTTATTCTTGTTGGTGTAAAGTTATCTATGGATCAGTGTCCCAAGACACATGAAGAGGAGGAGGACATGTGTCTTGTTCCATATGTGAGTGTAGTTGGAACTTTGATGTATGCAATGGTCTGTACTAGACCAGACATTGCACATGAAGTGGGATTTTTGAGAAGGTATATGTAAAAACCAGGGAAGGATCATTGGATGGTAGTAAAAAAGCCTTTCAAGTATTTGCGTGGCACTGCTAGCTATGGATTTTTCTACCAAGGAAGACCGAGATTAGACAGAGTGGTGGATATACATGGATTTGTGGATGCAGACTAGGTTGGATATATAGATCGTAGGATATCTACAATTGGGTATGTATTTATCCTGTTTGGAGGAGCAATATGTTGGATGAGAAAAAGACAGACTGTAGTGTCACTTTCAAATACGAAATTTGAATACATGGTAGCCACTCATGTAAGTAAGGAAGCAATATGGTTACAAATATTGTGTTCAGGTACTGGGTTGGTACAACAAGCTTTAAGGATATATTGTGACAGTCAGAGTGCAATTTTTCTGGTGAAGAACCCAACTTATCATTCAAAGACAAAGCATATTTATATTCAATATCACTTTGTGAGAGACATGGTTGAAGAAAAGAAAGTATTGTTGATGAAGGTGGACACTTTGAAGAATGTTGTAGATTCATTAGAAAAATCTGTGAGCACGGGGAAGTTTTCTTGGCGTAGAGGATCCATGGGCATTGTTTCCATGGATTGTTGACTATGTAACCCTATAACACGTTTTTCTTGGGAAACATGTTGCATTTTTTCCTCGTTTTTCGTGTTGCCTCAATTTTTGTGTCCATTTTTGGGCATTTTTTCGACACATGGTTTTTGCCGATGGTTTTCTATTTTAGGTTAAGGATTTAAGGTTGTTGACTAATAATGGTAATTGGGTTAGGGTTTTGGAAATCGCTGGCTCCTATATGTATATTGTACTGTAAACAATGTATCACTATGAATGAATATATAATATGTTGGTTTTCTCTGTTTGGGTTTCCAGTGGAAAAATACTTGTGTAATGTTTGTATTTTCCATTGTATCTTTTCTATTCTTTTACTAAAAATATGTTTGAAGTAAATATTGTACAAGGTTAAAATATACATACAAAGCTACAAGAATGTACACATATTTTACAATAAAGTAAACATGGAGACTAAATGTGAAAGGAGGAACCAAGTCATAAAAACACATGTATGAGACAGGAAAATAAGCTGATTCATTTCATTCTGAGATACAAAATTGTATTTCTCTTTACAAACCCCTGTGAGGGTATGGACCAAAGTCAGATTTAGAGGTCTCCAATGGGCACCATAAAAAAAGACTTCGACAGTAAAATAAAACTAAAATTAATGATCCGGATCGGCTTGCCACAAAATGCTGCCATTTGACTCTGCAAGATATCCTTTATCAACCATGAAAAATAATTCACAAACATACAAGAATACATATACTATCAAGGATGAATCAAACACTTTTAAAACAAGCTACTGAAAAGTATGATTCAATTTTGAACCTTGTTGCCTTCAATAAGACCCTGTTGTCAACAAGAGGATTAGGATTTCAAGTAAAGTCAGAAATGAATGAAAACTAAAGCTATCTCACTAATTGAAGAGAAAAACTTAGTCTTTTCTTTCTCCTTCTATTATCCCCCTTGTCTTTTCCTCTCATTGAACCTTTATTTTTTCTCAATAAGTTGAGGTAGTTCAACTACTTCCTTTAGTTAATTCAAATTAACTTAACTAATTAGTTTAGGGAGAAATAATTAATAATAATATATAAATAAGGGTCTAGTTAATAATTACTAAAATGTGGGACTCCTTATGACTCCCATCATTCTTTTTCCAATCATCAAATATAAAATACAAAATTTATCATTTGGATCATATAACACCCTTGTAGCTCCCATTGATATCCTTTAAATGGAATATTTAAATATCAACAAAATTTAAGGACATATCCCAAAAAAAACAATATATCCATTTTATCCACAAAAATATCCAAAATAAAGCTTGTTGTCCCAAAAATTTGAAAGTTATTAAATATTGTCTTCATCACTGAAAATCATAAAAAACTTTTAAAATCCATATTTGTTTCTTTGCGAGGCATATTTCATCTTCTCACTGCTATCTCCAACTGACTTTTCTTGAGTAGCCCTTCGATGGTTAGACCCTTGGGGATGTATTTCGTTTATCACATGGGAGTAGTCATATTTTAGGTGGAGACATGAAGACAAAGATTTAGAAGATTATGTGGATGAACTAGAGGGGGAGGTTGTTTATTTTCCTTTGTATTGCATAGGTTGTGGGATATCAATTTTTAATCTATTGTTGGCGTGTGAGGATTGTACTAGTGAAACAATAGGAGGAATTTTAACATTGGGATTAATTGGTGGTGGTAAAAGTAAGTACATACTAGGCCATTCACGGTGGTGGGAGACAGACGGGTCGACAATTTCTTTCCAACCATCATTAGCAGGGACTTCGGGCTGCATTGGCACATGTGGAGGAACAAGAATCCTAGGAAAATTATGAGGCTATTGGAAAGGGGACCTTTCAGGGCGAGGATGAAATATCCCATGGCCAACTAAGTTAAAGAACCCAACTTGGAATAGTTGATTCAACTCTTGTGGGTCAACATCAAAGTGAATGGAAAATTGAGGCCTCCTATGACCTTTCTTCCAGTTACCCATGCCTCTGTTATTTAGAACATGACTATATATACTAAAAAAAAAGCATCCTGTAGCAATAATTAGTTAGTCATGAAGTTCTTAATAACCCATACATAAAACTCTTCTTACATAAATCAAGAGTTGTCTCTATAATTTACTACAAGACACATGCAATCAATCCATAAAAATACCATTTATTAATTGCCACATGAACAAGGAATTGATATGTTCAATGGAAGTATGGTGGTATTGTATTTAGCGTAAAGTGATATCATGGAGGGGGAGGTTTTAAAAATATTGTTCCAACAATCAATGAAAACAATCAACTGTGTAAAACATATCCCAGAATACCAATCATCAATCTCTTCCATGTCAACTTTTCTTCATTTCCATACAGACTTCTCTTAAAAATAACTATCATAGAATAGGGAATTGATAAGTGAAATTGGGATCATGAAGGGGTTGTATTTAGTGAAAAATGGTATGATCGAATGGATTCCCACAAATATTGTTCTAATAATATATCAAACAATTCCATTCTTGATGTTAATTAATAATCAAAACCTTTTACTGTTTCAAAAATGAACAACACTTTGTTTCCAAAAAACAACCCAGAACTGGTGTTTCTTTCCAAGGATGCTCATTTTCCTAAGAAATTGCATTGCATAGTAACCAATTTTATATTTCCGAGGAATTAATTAACAATAATAACATTTATTATATATAACAGAGTTGAAGGGTGAACAACAACATAATAATCACAACCAACACAACAAATAGTCGTGGAGTGGATAGGCTATGGTCCATAAAGTCAACACCAGTAAAGTTTAAACCCACAAGGTCCCACGAAGTGACCAAAGGTTCCCTCTGTATAATACAATTTATTGCATTTTGGTTTGTAAAACTTCACTCGATTATTTCATAATTCATATACAGGTGATCACCGCATTTGAAAAAAAAACACACGAAGTTGTTTTTTAACAAAACTTTTGCAACATTTCCATCGACCCCATATTTTACTTGTGACAGACTGTATAACCAAATGAATAAGTGTGTTCAACATTTCTTTCATCTTTTCACAACAAATAATCAATCAAACCCGTGACCAAAAGGAGCACAAACAATGCCTTTTATTAATTCTTGGTTGGCCATATTTTACAATAATTTCCAATGCATAGGGTTCAATACACAATAGTGGATAGTAAGGTGGTAGAAGAAAGTAGGATAAAAAACAGAGGGTTTGGCCAAAAGGAGAACATAAGGTTTAATCCTTCACAAAATTCAACATTAATACTCACAGATCAGTGACCAAGGCGCGAGCACAATAGCCACGAAAACCATAACTTAAAATACAGGCATAGTGTCCAAATGACCCACAGTTAAGAAGTGGGGATAACTATTTCGAACAGGGAAGAAACCCAAAACAAGGAACCATAGGTAAGGCAGGCCCGGGAGTTTCCCAACAATATTATTTTCCATAGAAAAAATGTGAACAACTATACATAGCAAAAGACACCACGCTCATTTTCAATGAAATGGTTCAAATACAACCACCACAAGAAACCAAAACCTTGAAAATGATCAATACACATTCTGAATTCATTCATATAACAACTTTGGAAATGCCCAGACCGTGAGAAAACAAGAGCCAACTATTGACTTAAAGAGCGAAGCGAATGTTCATGGATGGAAAAGAAATAAAACCCCATACCTGTGTAAAATTGCTAAGGAGAAATGACCATCATGTATACCTTCTCCACAACCGATCAAATTGGAGCAGAAGCAACCAACAAGAGCAAATGAAAAATCACTAGGGTGGTGGGCTCGAGGTGAGTTAGAGTGACGTGCATTTAATGCACATCACTTCTACATTCACTTTTTCATTCATGGCCAGTACAAGCAGGCCCACTATTCAACTCATCAACCATTAACATTCAAATCAACTTAATACAGGTTGACTATACCATAGTTTTCTAATGTTCTAATTTTGCAAATGTGCCAACCCTTTTCATTATTCCCATTTCACATATAACAAGACTTTGCTAGGGATACCAAATCATATCCAAACTTAGAATTAAACCAATGCATGCAACACT
This sequence comes from Picea mariana, assembly GCA_032191745.1. Lineage (NCBI taxonomy): Eukaryota > Viridiplantae > Streptophyta > Pinopsida > Pinales > Pinaceae > Picea > Picea mariana. The sequence goes on from JASDQU011508885.1 coordinate 9,972, forward strand.
TGTAGCAAGGGCCAAGATGATCACTAAGCTATACACCATATAAAATATAAAAATTAAAACTAAAGTGTAGATTCCTCATTCATTTAAAGGCAACATAGTCATACTTTGTGAGAGATAATTAATACAACATCATTTCTTGTTTAGTCACCATGCCCATACCATCATGTAATAAATATTTTGACAACATTTTAAAGAAAATAAATTTTAGAGTTTGTCTTGCAATCAAGGCATAAGAAGAAGAAATGTAAGTGTTTCTTCTCCGTCATAGTCACATAAGTCACACAAGGGGTCCCACCTATTAGTATATTATTAAATATAATTAAATAATAAGGTGTTTCAACCATTTGCAATAAGGTACCCTTTGTTGCACTTTTTAGCATCAACAATAGCTTCATGTAACTATGAGACACATTGAGGGTATGGCAGACATGAAAAGTCAAGAGTTCTAAGAAATGGTCGACACAAGCTTATAGACTTCCTTTGAACAAGAGAATGAGGAATATGAAGGACTCTGGCAGCATATAATTGATGATGAAACTTTTTGATGCAGGAGGCACCAATAAAAATCTCCATGGGGTCAAGAAGAATAACCAATCAGAGGATTAAACTCTAAGTAACGAGCTTAGCTTCCTAAGTTCATGCTAAATCCAAACTTTGGATGACAAGTGGACTCAAAATTTTATGCTCTGTTCAAAGGTGACACAATTGTTGTAGATATGAGATAATATTCCTTTCCTGCCCGTATTTTTTTGGTTTTTCATTTGAAAATGAATGCTATGATACAAAGGAGGAAATAAGTGTTGTGAGTAAGCAACTAGCTCCAAACTGTGGAACATAACTATGCTCAATGCAAGGAATTGCATTCGGGGCATGGACACTCGGTGGAATGTTTCCTCTTAGGATACAGGGTGTCAAGCTACAATGGATATAAAGAAGGACTTGTTTGGCTGGTGATGCAAATTGATGAGGTAAGAGGCTTATAACAAGAAATCAAGAACCGAAAATAGGATTAATACTAGAAGCAAGAGGAAGAAATGCAATTACAACTTAACTTGAAAGAATGTCCTTTTTCATAAATTTAGTCCCCTAGGCCCGAAAAAGTTTAAAACGATACCCAGGAGAACTCTTCTAGCCAATGTTGACTAGAGTATTCCTTTTTCAAAAATTAGTACAGTTGGTCTGAAAAAGGGTTAAACTAACACCAAATAGACGTCCTTTCAAATCCATTTAATGAGTGTGAAAGAGACAAGTTCACTCAACAATATTTTCTCTTTTGAGAGAGTCGGAAAAGAGATTAAACAAGATTCGGTTGGAGTCCCATAGGTGAAGGTCAGAATGCTTATGAGAAAGAATATGAGGTTTGAACAAAAAGTCATATCACAACGATAAGGGACTCCCGGTCCTATGGAATAATATCTGCATGGACACCAAATGGCATAAAAGTTCTAACTAGGGAACCCATGTTTGGTAATCCTCTACCACTAAATAACGACACTTCTTGTAGCAGTAAGAAGGTTTTGTGTCGCTAATAAACGGGTTCGTACCTAAGGCATATGGATCATAGTCATAGGAAAATGCAAATATGAAAAATGGATTGAGAACCTATCATGTATGTTAGGAACAAAAAATACTTGCCGAAGGCACGAATGGGCGATATGACACTAGAAACCGCAAAAACTCCCTAGACAAAACCACCAAAACCAACTCCTTTGACTACACTATTAGTCCACTAGGTCAAAAATTAGAACAATCTCTATGAAGTGGATAAAAATTTTCTACTAATAGTAAAAATGAACAATTTTAGCATACCGTTTTGTGTTTTTTACCCACATAGTGCATTTTAGACCATTTTTCCCACGATCTTCAAGTGTCAATTGTGGTAGCTATGATCAATGGAATTGACAACCGTCTAGACCAAGAAAGTGTCCCTCCCCTCCTCTTCATTTCTAGTGGTTTAAATTTCCAATTTAGCCTTCATTTTTTGAGTTTTAAAGGGCACAATATGTGAATTAGGGTGTATGCGAGATATAGTTTATCGGGTTGTGTATGTGGAGACATGTATGCATGCAAATCAAATAATTTCTGCATATATGTGGCCCTACATGCAACTGTTAACATTGCAACCTGCATACAAGTCCACAAACAAGTTTTTTAATGAATTTAACTCAAAAAATGATCTTACTTTGGTGGGATGGTGCTAGAATGGAGAGAGAGGGAGCATGACGAGGTGGATTCAGTAGTGGAAAGAGATGCAGAGGCCCAACTAGTTCTAAAAATATGCGGTATTTATAAATTTTGGGATCTCAAAGGGTTGAGGGATCAAGTGTGGTTACTCCAAATTCTCATAAACTATTGGGATATGGAGATAGAGGCATTCAATCTCGATGGGAAACCATTGAGAATTGAAGTAGATGACATCTATACTCTCATAGGATTGTGTCGTCGAGGTGAGGTGGTGAATCTCAAATCCCATGGGGCTGGGGGTGGTATGAACATAGAGGATTACATTTCCACCCACTGTGTTGTAGGGACAGATAAATTAGGGAGTTAACTCCCCATCGAGGTGATCGAAAACTTGAGTTTGAATATTGTCGTTATTTTCCTTACATGGAACTCTGGGTCAGACTCATTGCACCAGGATTCAATGCCACTCATGTTATATGTAGTGGAGTGTTTGTGACCCACAGTTTATGACTAGTGTACCTCACTGCTAACTAACATCAAGAGTAAGCTGACGGACTGCAAACAGGGGCGAAAGAGAAACTTTGGGTTTGCATCCATCTTATGTATTTTTTTCTTTGAGCGGGTTCCAAGTTTGAGCCCTAGAGTGAAGATCATTCCACACAGATTGCACGATCCATCCATGTCATGGTGGACCGACGTGATGAGGTGGATAGGAGGTGGTTGGGTGCCAACCCCCTACAATGATGAGCTATTTTTCTCGTGGTGTTTATAGGTGATAGCCATTGATGACTACCCCTTTGTTGAGATTGACTACAGAGGGGATCCAAATATGCCTCTTCCACCAGGCTCTACCTACGGTGATATAGGTATGAATTTTTTTTGTATATTTCATATTTTTGTGGTTTTTCAAAAATAATAAAAACACAAATATTTTTGTATGCTATCAAGTATTAAAACCTGGCTTGTCGTGCAGATGTAGGTCCGCAATGAACCAAAGGATTCCCATGAGATCGTCGGAGGAACTGGGGAGATGAGCATGCGGGAGGAGATGCAGATAGAGTGCTACAAAATGTGTAAGGGAACCTGTCTCATTTGATGCACATGATTCATATGGTTCAGGTGGAGGATCTGCCAGAAGCTATGTAGCGACAAGTAGTGGGTGTTCCCTTTGCATGGATGCAACTCTTCTAGTGTCTCACAAAAATCGTACTTTACTATCATGATACGCATATGATGCCACAGGCGTAGATTCCATATTCATATATATACCAGCCATATATGTATTTTGAGGGTGTGAGCCCCATTTTGTACTATGAAACCATATTTTTTGAAAAGATTAAATATAAAAACATTGGTCCTTGAATTTACTTATATATGTTACAATGTGTACATTGATGAATGTGTTTTATTTACTTTAGTTATGTGACAAATTCCAATCTAAAACATAATTAACATATGCATCAGATACATAATTAGAACTTCTAGGTATGTGATTATAAGTAATAAAATCAAAGTATTGTTCCAAAAGTTGTACCCATAGGATTCATCACAATAGAGTAGGGTTTTGCACATGGTAACTGTCATTTAACTGACATACTACTAACTGGGAGTCCAGGTGAACCTCTAAAAACTAAACGCCATGTGAAATGGAATCGCGTAATAGTTCTATAAAGATGCTATACTCAACCACATTATTCATTGATGGCTCCAGAAAAATGCCACCGGATGACACAATTTGGCCCTCAGGTGAGTAAATGACCCACTTAGAGGAAGCCATGTTTTGTGTATGATGACTGGCTTTGTTTGTGAGTCCTAGGTAAACTGAAAACTCTGTTGAAGTTTTCCAACCAAGGGAAAACCTAATAAGCAAGTCGGTGGCACAAAGGAAAATATATATATACACTAAGATACACTAGTATACAAAGAGTCATGCCCAAGATTAAGGGCTCAAGCATAATATATTTTCAGGTAGAGCCCATTTCTGGGCTCATCCAGCATATTCCATTCATAATCATCCAATTAATAGGTTCCTTTTTATAAAACATGTCACATGATATAAGGACCGTGCCACATGGAGTTGAACTTTCCTGCCCCCAATGGTTCTTTGGCTAGGTCATACAAGAGGACCAATTCACCCTCAGCATACTACCAAGGATAGACATACTTATCATATTGAACCTTAACACATCGTTTATTCTCTTCGATATTTGTAGAGGTGTCTCAATGTTGCTCATCTAAGTGCTCTAGGTGTACGAGGCATTCTTCAAGATCGAAAGTGTCAGGTAGGAGCTCAATTGCCAGTTTAAGGGAAGTTATCCTGTATTCAATCAAAAGGATCGACTCCACATAGTGTACTAATTGAAAAGGAGAAAAATTGGTGGAAGTCTTAACCAAGGTTCGATATTCCCAAAGAACAGGGTAAAGCATTAGATTCCAGTCATATTTATTCTAACTGACAGTTTTTTACAAGATGGTCTTGAGAGATTTGTTCATAGCCTCTACTTGTCCATTTTCCTGGGGACAATGAGGGGAAGAATGACCATGTTTAAACCCCAGTTTTGATGCTAACTCCTTCATCATTTCATTCTAAAAGTGACTGCCACGATCAGTGACAATCTCCTTTGGGATTCCGAACTGAGCTATAATTTTGTTGAATACGAAGAATGTGGCAATCTTATCATTGGATTTAATGGTAAGCATGGCCTCTTCCCATTTAGTGAAATAGTCCATGACCATGATAATATATTGATGCCCCCCAGCCGAAGCTGGGTTACAGTCCATTAAATCCACCCTCTACTTGGTGAAGGGATCGATGATGATGATTGGGTGAAGAGGGGTTGGATGTGAGGGCATTTTCCAAGTGAACACCTAGAAAGGGTGACACTTCTTGATCTCATCAACACAATATTTAAAAATTGATGGCCAAAAATAAGCAACTCGCAATATTTTTTGGGTTGTCACAATCCCAAATAGATGGCCGCCACAGGCCCCACTATGACATTCATTAAGAACAAACTCAGCTTCCTTGTGAGTCAAGCAACGACGCAAGATAATATTCACTCCTCGATGATAAATCTTGGGATTTAAATTTATAAATACAAAAAATGTATTTGGGATTTGAATTTATAAATGCATAGTGGAAAAATGAATTTGGTATTTGAATTGATAAATATAAAGTGGAATAATGGAATAGTATAAATTTTTAGATAGTTAAAAAAATTTAATATATATTAAATTTTAGAATTATTATGTGTAATTTAAGTATTATTATCTTTTAAAATTATTTTTTTTAAATAATTTTAATAAAATTTTATATTTAAAAAAAAAAATTAAATATTATAAATTAAAAATATATAAAAATGATTAATCATAACTTTATCATATAAAAAATGAAATCTAAATATAATTATAAAAAAAAAATCCCAAATATTAATTATAAATTAGATAAAATAAAGTTTCATAGATGAGATTACATCTTCTAATTAAATTTCCTAAATATCTACAACATAATTAGTTGTGTAATATCTTGAATATGTCATTTTCCATTTTATGAACTATTAAGGGGTGAATATGTCATTTTGTTTTCTGTGAATTATTAAGCGGTGTTATTGTCTCACTTGTGTGAATGATAAATAACAATGCGTAGTTATGGTCTTGGTCTGTTATTTGGGCTGCTAAACATACCCTCAATAGCTAGTAGGACTAGTAAAAAAGCTAACAATAATGGAAGTAGCACACCTAGTAATAATTAATTTTGTTAATGGGAAAGAAGAAGGGGTGAGAGTAGTTAGTGTAAAGTTCTTTCAGTTGGTCATTCAGATCAATAAATGGAACTTTGAAGTGGACATGCTCAAATTGGCACTGGTGACTCTTCTTTTTTAGCAGTTATAACATATATTGGTAATATTATAAAACTCCACATCATTAATAATGCATTTTATCTTTTATTAATTAAAATTTTGGAAACTAAATTTGAGGATAAAAGTTTAACAGTTTAAATTCCATTTGAATAATAAATACATGACTTTTATATCAAAGGTTTTAGTTTATACACATAGAAATGGATTAGATAAAAGAATATATTTAACTTGAAAAAGACTTAATATCAAAAAGATTTAATAAATTAAAAGATTAGGTATTTAATCCATTTATAACCAAAAACTCATTATCATGGAGTATGATGAACTTCATCCTAATAAAAAAGAAAAAATGTTATATATTTTAAGAAATTTATATGCAACCAATTTTTATAATGCATACAAATTTAAATTACTTTAATTATTTAGCATTCTAAAGGTTTGGTTAAATGTTTTATAAGTTTAACAAAATGCAAAGTAGTTTATTAATCAGTATTTCATGAATAATTCTAATTCTAAATATTAATATTTTATTGACCCATACATGACACATATGATACTTAGTTTGTGTTGAACTATGGTGTGATATAATAGTTTTGTAGGGCATCCAATTCACAATCATTTGGAATTGGCAAGGTGAGTGTTCTTGGAAAGTTTATGGGTCTATATTCATAATATTTTATTGACCCATACATGACACATATGATACTTAGTTTGTCTTGAACTATGGTGTGATATAATAGTTTTGTATTTGATGGAGCATCCAAATCAAAATCATTTGGAACTAGGAAAGTGATTGTTCTTGGAAATTTTATGGGTCTATATTCATAATATTTTATTGACCCATACATGACAAATATGATACTTAGTGTGTATCGAGATATGGTGTGATATAGTAGTTTTTTTCGAGGTTGATGGAGCATCCAGATCACAATCATTTGGAATTGGGAAGGTGAGTGTTCTTGTAAAGTTTATGGATCCATATTCATAATATTTTATTGACCTATACATGATGCATATCATACATAGTTTGTCTCAAATTATGGTGTGATATAGTAGTTTTGTCGACGTTGATGGAGCATCCAAATCACAATAATTTGGAACTCGGAAGGTTAGTATTCTTGGAAAGTTTATGGGTCCATATTCATAATATTTTATTGACCCATACATGACACATATCATACTTAGTTTGTCTTGAAATATGGTGTGATACAATATTTTTTTCGACATTTATGGCGCATCCAAATCACAATCATTTGGAACTAGGAAGGCGAGTGTTCTTGGAAATTTTACATGTCCATATTCATACACTGTTGTAGGAAAACTTATTATGGTATTCTTTCTAATATTTACATATATCACATATTCAATGAGAGTTCCCCTTGAGACAACTAATATTGATACAGTGATTGGTGCAAAAGATTATCTTATGCTTCATATTTATTGATATTTTTCCATAATATAGTGTTAATATGATTATTTTTTAATGGTTTAATTGCAATTAAACTTTTTTACTAAAACTAATTTAATATTTCTTATTGAAGAAGGTTGAAGGATTTATGATTTTGAACTATTCAGACACATGGTCATGTTATATGATTGCTACCACTATAACCCCAAGCATTCCAATGTGGCCCCTCATGCGGAAAACAAGGCTAGTCGAGGATTTCGAACCAATAACTTCACATAATAGAGTGTCTTAACAATACACTCAATAACCAACTATTCTACACCCAGGGGCACATATGTGGTTTGTTAAAACCATTGTTTTTAATTTAAAAATGGATATAACACCCTCCAATACCCCTATTGTTGGCTAATATTTGAATATTAATGATACACAATTCCATCAATTCAAAATGATTCTTATGAATTTCAAACAAAAGATGTCCATTTCCTTTTATGTTATCTTGAATGACCAAAATAATCAAATTTATGAAATATTTAACGTACAACATTCTTATTAGAATTGATATTAAATTTAATAAGTAAATAATGTTATTTTGATGAAATTAAATTGTTTGCATCAATATTTTTTTTTTAATTTGTTTTTTTAATCATGAAACTGACCTAAGAAAGTCTCATACATTTATAAAATACCAAATACTCTCTTAATTGTATTTTGTTAGACATATTGTTTTTAGTTCCTAGGTTCAGTGGTTTACCATGGAGGGACCTGAAAATTTTTGTAGCATTGACTAGGAAATCGATTCCTCATGTGGGATTTACTGGAATAAGCATTGTGATCAGAAATAAAGTTGATGAAGTTCCCAGATCAGAAACATAAGTAATGAGGATCAATCATATGTAGTGAAATCGAGGCAATAAGCACATAAGGAAGCATTCTTACATTGTTATGAGATTATGGTAACACCTGCAATGTTGATGGTTGTAGTTATGTGAGACATTCTCCAACTTACAAACCTGTGAGATGTGGATCATTGCAGCTATGCGAGTCTTTCTCTCAGCTTACATACATGAGAGAAAGCCCCTAAAGAAGGGTATGTGGTTCATGCCTGAGACAGAGATGGAACATAGAGATGACCTCCTCCATTCAAAGAGTTAAGAAGAACTCAAGATGATTATCTAGTGGGAAAGGTGATCTGTTGAGTTAGACGTGCCTGTGGATGAGCACAAGGTGAATGTGTGAAATCCCAAAGTGTTGGGTGCATTGTCATGTGAAAATAAATGAAGATGATGTATTAGCCTCCTCTGAGAAACAGAGTTGATGAGAAAACTCTAGATGATTCTCTTGTGTGAGGCAGTGGGAAAGAATATCTGTAGAGTGGGCATGCTTGTGGATGACCACAGGTGAACATGTGAAGATCTGGTTCTCCTGTGTAATGTAGTGAACCAAAGATATGGACATCCCCATGGATGTAACCCTTGTGGATGAGAACTAGTGGTTGTATCAGATCCTTTGCTATATTGCACAATATTCAAACTTGCATGTAACTAATTGTAATGTAAAGTGTACAGGTCGGCCCTACCTTAATGTAAAAGATAATTAATATGGTTAATATTAATTATATTATAAGCTAAGTGAGGTCGGCCTTGTTGTGCCAATAGAAACTTCTATTGACAGGATTAGGTTAGTATAAGTAAAGGTAAATTCCCCTATGAGGAAACATATTTTTCATGTAAGTTTAGAAATTTCAGCAAGTACACTTCCTTGGGAAAAGTACGCACCTCTCTTGGGCACTAGAGTTCTAGGGTTTGAGCACCCTATTGTGTGCTAGGGTTTATCTTGGTGGTGAAGGTATTTATCTTGAAGAATATAGCAAAGGATTTGGTTGGGTTTTCTTCCCTTGTTGAGAAGGGTTTCCCAGGATACATCTTGTGTTCTTGTGCATGGTGATTTTTCTTATGATCTTAGTTGCTACAACATTTATGGTTATGGTTAAATGCTAAAATGGAATGAACTTCATGCTTAACCTAACTTATTGAAAAATCAACATGGTATCAGAGCATAGGTCTTGAAAGAACCCATTCCACAAGCATCCACCAAGTCTCATATAACCATATTGCATAATCATACGACCCTTATAGGGTTTCCAGAAAATTCTGTACAACCCTCCTTTCAGTGGTGATTCAGCCCTTAATACTTGGATTATAGGGACACTTTTGGAATATAAGAGTAATACCTCTTCCAGTGCATATCCAGAAGATCTCAAAATGAAATTTCGAGAAATTTTGATTTTTGGCCCTAGGGTTTTTAGGGTGCCGAAATTTCCAGCAGAATATTATTTCTAGATTTTTGAAGAAATGTTCTCATGAATCAACAAGCTTCTCCATGACACTATCAAATTGATTGTTGGAAGTCATAGTTCCAAAATAATCCAATGTTTTTAATTCAACCTAATCATTAGGTTTTCAAAATCCAGTTGGCAAGAAATTGAAGAAACCAATCAAATGAAGAAAAGAGCATTAGTAGAAGATAGAGTTGAGGGAGAAAGAAATTTTAGATCTTGGAAATCAAGGATTCTAGTCACTCTTGAAGAATATGAACTCTTGGATGTGACAACTAAAACCCTACCAGCCACAGCTACAGATATAGAGAAGAAGATAAGAAAGGAAGAAGATGTCAAAGCAAGAAAATTAATCATCTACTAAGTAAGAGATCACCTATTGCCTCGTATTTCTAATCTGAAGACAACCTATGATATGTATGAAGCTTTAAAAGGAATGTTTGAAAGTGAAAACACCCTCAGAGATCTTACCTTAAAGAGCCAACTTCAAAGCACCATGATGACGAAGGGTGACACCGTTTCCATCTTATTTATGAAGCTATCAGAGATTAAAGAACAACTAGAGACCATTGGGGAAATCACGTCTGGTAGAGAACTTGTCTTAACTGTAACATCCCGCTCTGGCGCGCTGAGAAAACTTATTCTTTGAGGACTATTATCGCTCAGTTTGTAGTCTAGATCAGATTGTTGAAAGGTAAGGATCAAACTGGCGTAACAGGAGCTTCCCCACCCACTGTCACCTCGATGGGGGGATCCTTCTACTTAGGGTGGCTAAACCCAAGGGAGATGTCCCTATTAATCTGGGGTGTTGAAAGAAAAAGGGTCAAGGATTAAGGCTCAAAAGATTAAAGTAGGTTTTCCCTTCACAGATTATCGCCAAGAAGATAGTCAATATGAATAAATACCATGGAAGAAGCACCTATTTGCGAGACAAGGCAACAACAAAACTAATGCATACTAAAGTGGTTAGCACTTTATAGATTAATGACTATCAACATTTAATATTAATGAGCATAAATAGCGGTGATTATTGATGAAGTCAATGATTTCAAAAATGACTATGGCTTATAATATTACTTCTCAATAACGATTGGAAATGATATAGCATCAATGTAGATAACTAATCATTGAATTAACACAACGCATTAAACATCATTAAATGCTCACATACAAAGGTTGTTGCGTCACTATACTAGAGGTGACGTCAGCCTTGTTCTAGGGTTAGTTTGGTAGACAAAGAGGTGAACGTTCTTGCAAATAGGCCAATGAAATTTATCTACACATCAATATCTATCATTAGATGACCTAGCCACAACGTTTTATATCAACCAAGAGCTCAAAAGAGGCATGACGTCATCATCAATTTAGGGTTAGTTATACGTTAGGGTTAGTTAGGGTTTCAAATTTAAGAAGTTTGAAAGTGTTTTTTTGGCACAAAAAAGCTCAACGTTGGAGAGTTAGACTAGTGCCTTAGGGTATTATGGAGTTGGAAGCAAAGGCTATGTCTTGGGAGAATCTAAATCTAAGGACAAGAGAGTTAGGATTTATGGTGCTGCAATGGCAGGGTCATAAAGTCAAAACCCTAAGGGGAGGAGGCTCATTTCGGTGTTGGTTAAGCAAGGCCTCATGCTCCTCCCTCTTTCCTTAAAAATCCTTGGCAAAATGACTAGCTTCAAACATAAATCTAAGGGTGAAAGGTGTTGCAAGAGCAAGGCCCTTCAAACCCTAAAAAGTCAAAACCCTAGGTGTAAAATCAATTAGGCCTAGGACGTCTTCTTTCTTCAACTTATGTTAAAATGCTAACTCAGAAAAAGGGGAATAAGTGTAGCAATGGCTAGGCTATATCCTCCTTAATCAATGGCTAAGCAAAGTTTTCTACCATGGGGACATATAGCAAGGACCTACTTGTGTGCTTGCTACCTAGGGTTTCAATGATTAAGCAAAATAATAACAATGTAACAATAAATGCAAGAGATTTAACCTACAACCATTCATTTAAGAAGTTTTGCATGAGAAATACACTTACAAATCAATGAAGAGCTTATCAAACCCTAGTTGTAAACCTTCCAATGATAGAAAACACCATAAAATGCCAAGAATGATCCTCCACAAGAGTAACACCTCACTTCCAAGAGCAAAATACCAAAGAAAAAGACTAAAAATGATTCTCTCCAAGAGAGTGAGTTGTGTTATGTTAAAAATGAGAGGCAACGTCCTCTATTTATATCATCCTAATGACCTTTAATTACAAAATAAGTCATTTAAAACAGCCGACAAGGATGACTAACAATATTACACTATTTGTCACATTAAATGCTAAAAATGCCACAATATGAGCTCAAAAGGGAGACGTCAGGCCCCTCTGAGGGAGACATTGGCCCTTTTTGGGCAAGATCAGCATCCAGGAAGAAAAATGTTGGCCCTTCTAGGGCTTCTCCAAGTTGCCACATGTGCCAAATGACCCCAGCACACTGCCACATGCTCCAGAAAAACGTCCAGCTGCCTCAGGTGACGTCCTGTCCATCAAAAGCAATCATCCCATCTGCAGTGGGTGATCCCCCCTAGGCCGAGCTCTGCTATGGTGTCCTGGTGGAACGTCCTTATGTCTTCTTTGTGAAAATGCTCATGAAGAATTTGTCATGTCTCTTCCATCCCAGCAACCATATGATGGGCTCTTCAGCCCCATGGAGGTCCAAACTAATCATATCCCCATGTGTACCAGTCCACTGGTACCTGTCCGCCGGGTATGGTCCTGCACATCAAAGACTACGCCCTCCATGGGCTCATCAGTCCTTGGGATCATAGCAATGTCAATCATATTTCA
>JASDQU011508886.1:3739-22929 GCA_032191745.1 Picea mariana
AGTGCAACTGATCTTATTGCAATACAATGTCTTACTCCAAAAGAATTCATATACCAACATCAATACCTTCACAAAAAATAGTACTCCTCTTATGGGCCTGGAAGTGCCAGAGTTAGATCGAGGTGTGGAGACATTCGTTTTTGGGTAATTCGATGACACAAATTCATTGGTGCTATCTGTTTTGTGATTTAAGCAAAGCTTCTGTAGCTTAATTCCTGAATGAGGTATACTTGTGTATTTTTCCAAATTATTTTGTTAAGTTAATAAAAAGGCCAACCCATTTGAGAGAAGGACCCAGAGACGTATTCCACCATGGACGAACTCTGTTATCAAGTTTTGTGTTTAGATTGATGCTTATGTCTCTTTCTTATTGAGATTTCCTTCTTTATGGTGCATTTTAATTTATGCTCATTTAATACAATTCTTTAATAAGTCACATGTATCAAAATATCCTATGTCATGTTGGTATCATAGAAGTCATCTTTGACTTGAAGTGTTGAGTAAAATTTGCTTTACCTATGTTTAGAAGAGGAAGTGAAAGTGAAATTAGCCTCTCTTCGGTTGGAAGGAGTTGCTCTTGTATGGTGGGAGAGAAAGCTTCAAGACAGAAGTAAGTGTGGTAATATTCTTTCCTCATGGTCGAAATGTAAATCAACAATAAGGAATAAATTTTATCCATTGGGTTATTTACATAAAGAAATGATGGAATGGAAAACTTTAAGACAAAGTAAAGGTGAAACCGTACAAAGTTTCAAGGAAGAATTTAGGAAGAAAGCACATGCACTAAACATTCCTTTAGATTGTTTTGAAACTTTAATGAAGTATATTGGTGCACTTCAAAATTATATTCATCATACTTTATTGTTATTTAACCCCACCAGTCTTGACAAAGTTTGTGTGCAAGCCACTCACCATGAAAATAGAGGAAAGAATGTTCAAGAAGATACCACAAATAATCCTTCCAAGTTCCCACATAATCCTTACAAGTTCCCACAAATAATCCTTCCAAGGAAAATTTAAAAGAAAGGACAAAAAGGCTGCCACTAGAAAGAAGGGAGACAAAAATCCATCTTCCAGTCACTGCAAGAGGGATGGTCATGATGATGAGCACTGTTGGAAAATGCATCCAAAGAAGAGACCAAAGAAGTTTGGTGGAAAGGGAAAGACAATGACCATTTGTATAGAAAATCAAGATCTTGGTTTTGATTTAGGAGATGAGGAAAAGATCACAACGGTTGGAGTACAAGATAAATATTCCCTTCATGCTAGTTCAATTTCCACTAATGAATCTCATGATGATGAAATAAAGAGGAATGAATTATTTCACATAAGGGTTGTATCTAAGCATACTGAGACTGATAATTTGTTTGATCTAGGTTCCCAAGTTAACTTAATATCCAAGACACTTGTCAAGAAAATGAGTCTTGAAACAAAACCACATCCAAAGCCCTATCCTCTTGGTTGCGTATGCCGCAAATAAAAACTTAATGTCACCAAGCAGTGTAGAGTTAGATTTGCTATTGCTTCAAAGTTGGTTGATGAAGTTAATTTGGATGTTGTTTCACTTGATATATGTGGCATAGTGTTAGGGAGTCCATATCTTTATGATAGAAAAGCAATCTTCTTTCATCATGAGAACAAATATCACCTTACTAAAGGAGGAGTGGAATACAATGTTAAATCCCACGACATGAAGGTTAACACAACACTTGTTAGTGAAGTACAAATGAAAAAACTCATAAACACTAATAATAGATGTGTACTCATTGTTGTAAGGGAAAATATGTTGGAACATCTGATGCCTTCCAAGGATGTGATGCTTCCCATAAGAAAGAATTAATTGACATTGTTTCTAATTATGATGAGATCTTTTAGGAACCAAATGGGTTACCTTGTAAGAGGGAAATCCAACATGAAATACATCTTCAATAGGATTCTCCCCTTCCTAATGTGGGAATGTACAAAATGTCAGTTGTAGAGATGACAGATATCAAGAAACAGGTGCAGGACTTGTTGGATTGGGGGGTCATTAGGCCCAACTCATCTCCTTGTGGTTCTCCAATTGTGATGGTTCCAAAGAAGGATGGCACATGGCGAATGTCTGTCGATTATCGAGCATTAAACAAAATCATCGAGAAAAATCGATACCCTCTTCCTCGTATAGATAATTTACTTGATCAATTAAAGAATGTTGTTTATTTCACTATGTTGGATTTGCGCAATGGTTACCATCAAATCAAGGTTGCAGAATAGGATGCATGGAAAACTTCATTTAAAACCAAACAAGGTCTATTTGGGTGGTTAGTTATGTCATTTTGGATTTGTAATGACATTATTATATTTAGTGGGACTTGGGATGAACATGTATGACATGTAAAGGAAATATTGGATAGTTTGTGAAGGGAAAGGTTGTATGTAAACTTGTCCAAATGTGAGTTTGGAAAGGCTGCACTCGTGTACTTAGGTCATATTGTAGGAGGAGGAGGAGGAAAGTAACAAAATGGCTTCAACACCTTGAAGTAAAAGATCAGTACAACACCAGTATTAGCATTGTCGAATCTTCAACAACCATTTGAGATCGAGACAGATGTCAATGGTTACGCCATGGGTGCAATATTGATGCAGTATCGTAAGCCTATTTTTTACCACTCTCAAACTTTTAACCAAGATTTTTGTTCAAGTTGATGCTTATGTCTCTTTCTTATTGATATTTCCTTCTTTATGGTGCATTTAAATTTATGCTCATTTAATACAATTCTTTAATAGCTCACATCGATGAAAAGATCTCGGATCAATATTGTGAGTTGTCATCAATTGCAAAATTAGAAAATTCAGATGTTTGAGTCATCAATGCCAAGTTCAAATTCATTCGTTAGTGTGACAAACAAGAGAATTTGGTTTAGGTTCAGGTCCATTCATGTCACAAAACTTACATAGACTGTCCTTCAGGTCAAGAAATGATCTGGAAATAATCAACCAACCTTTCTTCAAATATCAAACAAAGAACCAATCCAGCCAAAAATACATAATATTACCTATCTGTGTTAACTGAGAAACTGAAAATAGATTGGCACTAAGGTTTCATACATGATAAGGATCAACAATTCTACTATGTCGACAGGAAGAATCACCTTGACTAACAATGTCGAGAGAAAATTCATTAGCAATGTAGATCTTCCTCTCCACAACATCATCTAAGGATGCAAACAAGGAATCATCCTTATTTATATGATGAGTGCACCTAGAGTCTACTACGCATTCATTCTGTGTAAAATGAGACAACAAGGCTTGAGAAGTTCTAACTTGGAAGGTGAAATTGCTAGTGGGTCGACGAACAGCCGACATGTCTCCTTCAAGGTGCTTCACCTTCTCCTCTATTTCATCTCTCTACTTGTAGAATACCTTCTCTACATCTCCAGTCTTTCCATAGTACTAACGTATCTTCTTCTTTCAAATCTAACGGGGTGCCTCTATCTACCCTTTAGGTTCTAGTCAAGACATACATGTCTTTGTATAGGGGTATTAAACCTTCCTCTTTCCTTACGATTTGAATTTTCCTTTCCCTTGATAAAGTGACCTTGATGTTTACAACCAACCTTTTCCTCATCAAACAATCTGTGTTGATCACTGATCAACAATCCATAGAAATATTCAAAGGTTTATTCCTTACAATATTCCTTGCATGCTTCCAGTGGGTGTAGAAAGTAGAAAATAACATGTAGAATGGTGTTCTCAAATTCATCAAGATTAGCTCAATGATTTTTTCATGTTTATTCTGATAATTATTTTCACATTCACCCAATTTCAACTGAAGTTTCTTCACACATGACAAATAGTCTTGTATTATGTCGAAAGAATGAGGATCTAAAGAGATCAACCCTTTCTCCAATTGCGTGATGTGGCGTTCATCGAATCTGTCAAATAGAGACTTCAAATTCTTCTAGACTTGATGAGGGCAGTGGATTCCACTTATGTGAAATCAAATCTCCCATAAGAATAGGTATTGATGACCCTCAATCCTCTTCCTTCTTCACATCAACAACATATCTTACTTGATCATCTACTGAATTTGGAATCATAGTCTTTGTATATTTCCACAGTCCTTTACTCTTCCATAGGGTTTCCATGTCTTGTTCCCATACAACATAGTTTTATCCCTCAAGACTGTAAGATCGATCTTATTCAATATGTAGACAGATTTGATATGTTTCCACAAGTTACAGTAAAAAAATCATAGGCCCAGGGTCAATCACACAATAGCTCTAAATCAACACGATTTGTAGGCACCATGTGATGTCACAACCAGTGACTATGATGCCATGTTTTTGATTGGATGTAACCTCATATGAAATAAATAAGAAAGACTATATATAATAGAAGAGGATTAACTTTCAATGATCACGTGTGGTGTCTAAAGGCACCGTTATAGCATTGAAGCACAAGGCATTCTAATCATAGAATCACAATGCATATTAAACACATCATAATTTTTGTTCTCATTGATGTTGTACTCTTCTTGTTAATGACCCATTGGGTATGCTATTACAGCTTCAATATCTAACCAACTTCTTTATAATCGAGAAGATCATGTCCACATGTAATTGTTGGTGGTTAGAGTTGACTTCGTCAAATTTGCGTTGTCCAATTGGTGGCTTGAGTTGACTTATAGTCGATTGCTCGACTGTTCAGTCCATCTACCTGCTATCTTCAAGTGCTGGTCAAATGTCCAACTGATTGTCTTGCCTCTTCCCTTCTTTGTCAATTCGATCCCTTATATGCGTGCATTTAAAAAAACCTACATTTTGAACTTTTTCGACTCTTCTTCAAATATTTTGTTTCCATCGGCCAACCTCAAAAAAATTATTTGATTCTTTCAATAAAATGTCCCTCTCTAAAATTTCAAATCTCTATTGATGCTTTTTCAAAAACTTTCCTTATTCATTGATTCTTTGGAAAAAAATTAAGTACCATTGGCTCTTATGAAAATGATCAAGTACCACTAGTGCTTTTGAAATTTCTTAAATACCATCAGTGAACTTTGAAAAAATGTGCATTTTATGACATTTCAAAGAATTAATGTACTATTATAACAAATTTTCACTTTGTAGATATACTTCTTTCAAATTATTTTATGATTTTTTTTTTTTTCCAATAAAAGTGAAACATGTGCTGCTCTATATGGAATAGATGGAATCATGAAACCAAAAATGTAAAAAAAAATGTGAAATGGAAACAAAATAGTAGCCAAAAAAATTTCATCAAAGCATGTGCAAATTCTTCCTAAACATGTCTCGATGACTCTTAAAAACATGAACTTGTCGTTAAACTTTGACTTTTGTCCATTAACACTTCTAGAAAAACATGGATATACGGCTATAAAAAAACATGAACTTTTCGGTGAACTTTGAATTTTTTGTATGAACACTTATGGAAAAGCATGCATCAACGCTTTTGAAAAAATGTGTATCCATGCTTTTGAAAAATCATGTAACCTTGCTTTGGACAAAAGATTGCATCCCTAGTTTTAGACAAAGGCTTCTCGCCGCTTTCTCAATTCCTTCATTGTATCGGCTTTCTCAATTCCTTCATTGTATTGGTGCATTTAAAAAAACTTATATCTTAACATTTTCTGACAATTCTAAAAAAAACTCATTTTCATTGATAAATTTCAAAAAATCCTCTTCAACGCTACGTCCATTCATACGTTGTATCGATGCATCTCAAAAAAATCTTTTTTTTTGACTTTTTTGATGTTTGTCCGAAAATTTCCCTTACATCACCCAATTTCAAAAAACCTTCTTCAATGCTTTTGACAAAAATGTGGATTGCCAAACTTTCAAATCTCTATCACCTATTTCCCAAAAACTTCCCTCATTCATGAACACATTGGAAAAAACTTAAATACCCTCGACACTTTCAAAATTTTATAAGTACCATCATAGAATTTTGAAACATTGTTCCATTTTTAGAGTTCCAAAGAGTTTGTCTATTGTTTTAACAAATTTTGACTTTGTAGATACTACTTTCAAATTTTTTTATGATTTTAATTTATTTATTTTTCGATAACACTCAAACATATTTCACTCTATCTAAAATGTATAAAATCATGAAATAGAAACATGTTAAATTTTTTATGAAATCGAAACAAAGTGGAACCCAATTTTTTTTAAATTTTTTGAGTCTCTTATATACTCAACAAACATTTGCAATAGAAATGTGTGTTGGGTTAATCTTGACTCAGTCATAGAGTCATTGATTTAGTCATTGCTGGGTTTACCGTTAGTGGTTTATGGGCCCGTGATATTGAGTGACCCATGGTATTTGATATGAGTCTTTGCGTCATTGCATGGTTATCTCCACACTCTCCATTTCTTTACATGGCTATGCATGTCTATGCATCTCTTTGCATGACTATCTCCACTCCATGCATGCATTTTTACGGATATCTTGAGGCCATGCATGTCTCTCCATGGCTATATTCACTCCATGCATATCTTTGCATGGCACTCTTGAGGCCATACATGTGTTTGCATTGTACTCTAATTCTACTAAAGGAATTAGGATTAAATATTGGCTCTATATGCACTTTTTCTTGTTTTTCTATTTCTCTCTCATATTTTTAACATGGTATTAGAATTAAAACTTGAACTCTCCAATGAGAGTGGTTTTATGTGGAGATGCATGCTTATGAAATTGTTGTTAAAGTTAATGACCTATGGAAGAGAGATATGCACACAATTTGAATTGCTAGTTCATGGGTTTATGAACCATGATGACACATGGAAATGGAGCATAGACATAAGCACGTTGAAGATGAAGTACTCTATGAATGAGTTCTTTGTCTCACTATATTTGGAATAGGGAGGGATGTTGGTAAATAAGTTGGTAGATGATTCTTTCATCATTTGCTTGGGCATACATTGGATTGGCCTCGAGCACATGTAGAAGTGTGAATTCTAGTAATGAATTACGGGAAGCCTATTTAATATATACTTATAGAGGTGTTGGTTATATGTGCATGATTTCTTGTTGTGCTAGTTCTCTCTCAGTTTTTTTACAATGTGACTATTGTAAACATACCTTTTTTTCAAGGTTATACTACATGGGAAATGACCAAAATCTTCACACCAC
Organism: Picea mariana; assembly: GCA_032191745.1. Taxonomy (NCBI): domain Eukaryota; kingdom Viridiplantae; phylum Streptophyta; class Pinopsida; order Pinales; family Pinaceae; genus Picea; species Picea mariana. Next base: position 10,871 of record JASDQU011508886.1, read on the forward strand.
AATGCCAATTAGTACTTACCTGAGAGTATAACCATCTCCTCTTGGGATAGACCTTTGGATGCAAATCTCTATGTCAGTTGGTTTACATCAAAGGTAGGGGGAGGTAGATTTGATGGGATATCTGAAGATAGAGAAATAATTTCATCCTTTCATCCAACCGGGACATCCCAGCTGAATTCATTTGGCAATGCCTGCAAACAGTTATAAAAGTATCATTGCAAACAATTATAAAAGTATTATTGATTGTTGAATATTGCTTGATGCTATTGAGTGAGCCTGATGATTAAGTACAATAAATTCATTTTTATATTTAAAAATAAATTTTAAACAATAAAAAATAATAATTGTATACACATTTATATCACCTAATTCCAACAAAAAAAATATTTAGTAAAACAATTAAACAACACCTTTTTAAATGCCACAGTCTAAACAAAGCCGTCTCAAATCTGTATGTTTGTTCATACTTGTACAGTTCGGGTAGCATTATACTAAGTAATAAGATGATAAGATGACTAATTAGACTTAGCCCAACCATTGCGTGTAAGCACAAATCATGGGATGTTATGTATGTTACGGCGTCGTTGTCCAATTAGACTTAGCCAATCATTAAGATTACTAATTAGACTTAGCCGACCATTTCAAGTAAGCACAAACCATTGGATGTATTCATTAGACACAAATAAAAAAAATATAAAAAACTCTCATTACATTTTAAAATTCAATCTGTCATTGCTGAACAAAGCCGTCTCAAATCCGTGGATATATGTTTCTGCATCCTTGTCCAATTCGGACTGTATTACAGTTATTAAAATAACTAAGATTTAAGCCACCATTGCAACTAAGCACAAATCAACGGATAACGGAACGGATCTATTCATTAGACATAGATAAAATATGTTCGTATTTGATTAAGCGTTCAAATTGTAAATTATATGGATATATGTGTAACAACTCAACTTTATCCGGAACCATATTACTTTTTAAATAACAATCTCTCTTGAAAGCCTTCTCAAGGAAAAAGTGATAAGGAAAAAGTGTGCTGAAGGGTGGATATAAAGGGTAAGAGTAAGAGTAGGATAAATTCGTTGGGAAGTTTGACAGTAAATTAGAAATTAAAATTGAAATTTTGTTTAAAAATAGAAGTAATTTAATAATACTCAAAGGAATGTGGTAATGAAACACATTAGGATATACCACTTGGAAAATTGACAAGGTGAGAAAAGCATATTATAAATTAAAATTAAAAATTGTAAGGATAAAAGGATTTAATAATAAATAGTTAAAGGAAGGGATGAAGGTAATAATGAAACAAATTAATAGTTAAAAAAAAAGAGAGGCAATAATGAAACAATTGTTGATCAGGAGAAGAGGAAAATATTAAAGGGAATAATGTAACAATTGTTGATGAGGAGAAGAGGAAAATATTAAAGGGAAAGGAAACAAATTAAGGGAAATTAGATTAAAAGAATATGAAAATAATTCAATAAATTCATAATTAGATAAAGAGAATCAATCAATGAATATATATACCAAAGGGAAACCATGCAAATAAAGGAGAGGAATGAGGGTGAGGGAAGGATCAATGGTAAAGGAGAGGAAAAATGATAGATTAGAAGAATAACCATGAATAAAAAGGGCTTAATGATCTAGGTTTTGAATGAGGGATTTTAGGAGTAACATTTTTTTAGAGTTTCAAAAATAAAATCTTTCCAATAGTTTATTCTTTGGCCATGTTACTTATTGCTTGGAAAGGATGGCCGCAATATGTTGAATATTTGAGGATCGGTTGGAGGGTGCATCCAACTACAATCCTTGGAAGGAGAGGATAACATTAGTTTTGATGGAGAACGGGATTAGGGAATTTGTTGATAAAAAACTCCAACCTCCACAATATGTTGTAGCTCTGACCATATTTAATCAATGAGATGTGAAAACCAAAAGAATTTTTCTATATGCAGTGAGGCATGATGTGATCCCTCATTTGTCCAGGAAGAAGATTTCCAGGTCATGTGGGAGGATTCGAAAAAACATTATCACAGTGACAATCAAAATAGAAATTTTTTTTTAGGGAGAAACAAGGGGACCAATATGTCCAAGATAGATACAATGGCATCCTATCTCACCATAATCACACACGTGCATGATGAGTTGGAAACATTTGGGGAGATAGTAGAAGTTTTATAATTGGTGAAGACGACTTTGAATGGATTCACCAAGCAATGGACATCATTTGTCAAAGGAATCGTTGCAAGTGAAAAACTTTTTGACTCAAAGAAATTGTGGGATGACTTTATCCAAGAAGAGATTCAAGAAGAATCTCTACATGGTAGCTAGTGTAGAGGTGGTGATGAGGAGAATATTTCTCTTGAAATCCATGCAAGAAAGAGAAAAGGGAATATCAAGAAGAGTAGCGGAGAGAGTACATCTCAAGAAGGAAAGAAGAAGAATATGAGAAAAGTCAAATTCTTTGCAAGTCACAATTTTGTCCACTATGCATGTCAATGTTCATACAAGAAGAAGGGAAAGAGTAAAGCACAGCTTGCAACGTCAAGATCAAAAGCGATTGAGATTACAAGTAGATTCGAGAAGGAATTTACTTTGGTTTCTTGTCTTTCAGGAAAAGTGGAAAAGGGTGCGTCGTTCATAGACAGTGGTCCTTCTCGTCATATGAAGGGATCACATGATTTGTTCACTAAGTTTAGAGATTCCAATTCATAGCTTCATGTAGATCTTGGAAACAATGCCAAGTGTGAGATAAAAAGAGTTGGAACCATTCATTTTTAGCTAGACTCAGTTTAACCTCTAGTGGGGACATATGTACTGTATGTACTAGGGATAAAAAAGAATCTTCTAGCAATATCAACCATGGAGGAAAATGAAAAGGAGGTCTACCTTTACGATGGATAAGTACTTGTGAGGAAGAGAGCTTCTAGTCTAAGCAAGTGACTAGTGATAGGAAGAAGAGAAGGAAATTTGTACTTGTTGTGGGGATATCGTATATGTTCTTTGGTTCATGATAACAATAGTGATAGTTTGTGAGACTTATGTCTTAGGAGGATGGGTAATGTGCACCACATGGATTTTCATATGTTGTAGGATATGGTCATAGGGATTCCAGAGTTGAGCGCAAAGAAGCATGGTGTGTGCAACGTAGGTGTTCTTGGAAAGTATACAAAGATGACCTTTCCTAGGAGTGACAACAGGTCTAAGTGGTTTTTGGACTTCGTGCACTCAAATGTGTGTGGTACAATTCCATTGACATCCTTGAGTGGTTATAATTATCATGTGACCTTCATTAATGATTATTTCATACAGACATGGATCTACTTCATCAACATCAAGGATGAGGTCTTTAGCAAGTTTAGTGACTTTAAAGCTCTTGTAGAGAACTAGAGGGGGAGAAATATCAATTCTTAAGGTGAAGCAATGGAGGCACATATATCTCCAACAACTTGAATAACTTCCGTAGGGAGGTATGAATTAAGAAGGAACCGATAGTAGCATACAACCCATAACATAATGGGGTTGTGAAGCGTAAAAATATGGACATCATTGGAGCTTCAAAGGAAATGATCCACAATCAATATTTTCCTATGTTTTTGTGGGAGGAGGCCTACAAAAAAACAAATTATATCTATAACAAGAGTCCTCACAAGGTCTTGGAGGACACGATTCATGAGGATGATTTCACAGGAGTGAAATCATAGGCGCAACATTTTCATCTCTTTGGGTGTTTGGTGAGTACATGTGTACCTACAAAGAAGAGGATGAAACTTGACCCTTCAACACAAAAACACATATTTGTAGGATATAGTGAGACTTCAAAGGCATACAAAGTTTACATTCCATCGTAGGTGAAAATTGTGGTGAGAAAGGATGTGAGGTTTGAGAAGAACCATTCTTTTAGGAAGTCACGGGGATTACTTCCAGAAGTGGAAGAGGATCGAGAGTCTCCAAATATTGAGAGGACATCAGCATTAGGATCAGGAAATCATTCTTGAAATCAGGAGGAGGAACAATAGTTTCCTTCTAGTTCTATCACAAGGAAGATGAGATGGCTTGAGAAACATTTAAAGTATGCTCAATAGCATGTGGAGGATCCTAGAGGAGTACCTTAAGGGAGAGCATAGCACCGATAAATTTTTCCAGCTATGTAGCATTGATTAGAAACATCATAGATTTTGAGATGACCAGTTGTGAGGAAGCAACAGGGAAGTGAGTTTGGAGAGATTCCATGATGGAAAAGTATGGATCCATAATGAATAATGATGTATGGGATATTGTTCCCATGATAGAAAGGAAATCAATGGTTAGTTTAATATGAATATAAAAGATCAGACATGTTACAAATCGTAGTGTGGACAAATACAAGGAAAGGTTCATGGAAAGAGTATTTTATCAGAAGAAGGAAGTGGATTATGAGGAGACATTCACTCTTGTCACTAGATATACAAATACCAGGGCCGTCATATCCATTTTTTTAGATATGGGGTGGAAGATACATCATACATATTTTAGGACTATCTTCCTCAATTGGGTAATTGAGGAAGAGGTGTATATTGAGTAGCCTCAAGGATTTGAGGTGCATGGGAAATAGTCTTTTGTGTTTAGGTTAAAGAAGGAACTTCACGAACTCAATTAGTCACTAAGGGCACGATACTCAAGATCTTATGGGTATCTTATAGGCATGGGATTCACCAAGAGTGAAGTAGATCCCAACCTTTATTACATACTTGTCTTTCATGATCCATTGATCTTGGTATTGTGTGTGGATGACTTGTTTCTAACATGGTTAGATAAGATAATATAGATTTGCAGGTGAGATCTTTCTTTGTAGTTTGAAGTGAAGGACATTGTCATTATGCATTATTTTATAGGATCGAAGATGTGGCAGGAGACATGTGAAATTTTCCTAGGACAAGGATAATATATAGTTGACATCCTAAAGAGATTCATGATGGAGGATTGTAGGCCTATGTTGACACCCATTATTACTAATGTGAAGAATCTTAATGCTTCTCAGTCAGATTTGGTGGATCCTACACTATACAGGAAGTTAATTGGTGCATTGATGTATCTGGTCAACATTAGGTTGGATATATTATTTGTGGTGAATACCCTTAGCAAGTTTATGGTGGAGATGAGGAGGGTTCATTGGATTTCAATTAGGCATTTGATCAGGTATCTTTGAGGTAAAATGAAGTATGGGATGAGATATGTCAGAAGTGGTAGAGTGGAGTTGCAGGGCTACACAAACTAAGTTTATGATGGAAGTGAAATGGACAGAAAGAGCACCTCAGGGTGTTTCTTCAGCTTGAGAACTATAGTGATTTCATGGATTAGCAGGAAGCAGACCTCAGTGGCACTTAACTTAGTATATTTCGAGTACATGGCAGTGAGTCTAGCGAGTTGTGAAGCAATATGGATTTGAAAATTTCTCACAATTTTATTTGGTCGAGACATGGAGCCAATAGTGATCCACTGTGATAATCAAAGTTGTATCAAAATCCCGAAGAATCCATTGTTTCACGAAAAGTACAAGCATATAGAAATAAGTTATTATTACATCTAGGACAATGTTTAGAATGGGAGCATGAGGCTTCAGTATATCTCCACAAATGAACATGTTGCATATATTATCACCATGGATTTAATGAAGGTAAAGTTTGTTTGATTCATAGATAAAATCGGGGTGGTGTAGAATCCCTTCCTTGCTAGAAGGGAATGTTAAATATTGGAGGTTTCACAAGGACATGTGCTTCTACATAGACTGGATGTCAAGAATGAAGAAGGTTTTCTAATTTCCTATCTTGGTACTTGCTTAATTAATAAGTGAATTATTAAACTCTTCCCTAAATTTGAATCAAGACAATACATTAATTAAATCATATTTATTAATGTTGGCTATTGATTTATGTTTCTAAGGATTATGTGATTAATAACTTAAATGAATTGGAAACTTTCTCAACCATTGATCTAAGAGATGATTAGATCTAATCCCATTTTCCTATCTCTCTGGATATCTAGGGATTGAGAAAGTTAACTCAATGAGAATTTATAAATAAAACCAAGAGGAAGAGACACAACACATTGAGTTCATCTTCAAGAGATTGTGAGAGATCCGAGTTTGGAGAGAGATACTCGTGGGGTTGAAGAGATCGGGATCAAAAAAATAAAAAGGGTAAGGAGGCCAAGATATGAGGATTAGGGAAGGGGTCGAACTATTCTACTTGACGCGACCAAGGGTTTCCAAATCCGAAACTGAAGTTTGTTGAGGAACCTTGTTACAAGTTCCATATTTTTGTTGTGGAATATTATGTATTTCCTATGTGTTATCTAGGCCCATTATCACTATTAACAGAGCCCTATTTTTTCCGATATTAATGTGATGAACAAGCTATTTTGGGCACATAATTTTCTAGTGCATGCATGATATATCTACTTTTATTTCTGCTGCAAATCTAATTTAAAGAAAAGAGCATCTGAAATTATCTATATCATATTTAATTGTTGGGGATAAAATATTTAGTTTGCGATTCTGATTTGTAACTTGTATATGAAATTAACATTTTTGTTCTGTTGGTAATGGATTAAAACTTTCTACTAGATCATCTTCATCAATTTTTTCTTTATTGTCTTCTAAAATAGAGAAAATGATATTATGTTTTCTTTTATCCTTTATAACTGAAACATCCCCAACCACATGTTGGTCTATGCCACTTAAAATTCTGAACTTTGATACTAATTAAAGTCACCTTGTAATGTTCCCATTATCAACAACTCAACAAATTGCTCTTGTAATGTCTCTAGCCCCGAGATGGGCCATGCCACATAGAATTATGAATTAAGATACCATTAAATTAAATAATAAATTATGCATATGAATAGAGTTAAGTGTAAATAATAAAAGCATGCATGCAACAATAAAAATTCATATGTAGAATTTAACAACAAAAATTCCATGATAGAAAACTCATAATTTCACACACAAAATAATTGAAGTAAGCCCATAAAAGACACTTTTCTCATGAAATATACACCAACTGCATCCAGGCCTTCCAAATTCCTCCTAGCCATAGACCGCACTTCTCATAATCTCAGTAGTGGGTGACCCCCGACCTGGGGCTAAACTATACCAGGGAAAATAAATACTAAGTTAGTCTAAGGTATGACAAGCAACATTATTGCTCAGTCCAAGGTTCCCAATGACTGCAAATATCCTACAATATCTCATTCCCCACATTCTTTTCCCACCAGAGGAAGTGTGCCCCTTCTCTTCTCAACAATCCCTTGTTGAGATTCAACAAGAAGATCCTAGTGAAAATTATGCACCTACACTAGGATGGAGCCTCAGGCTATTTTTAGGTGAAAGTCTATTTTTAGGTGATAAGAAAATTCTATTTATAGATGGTCAGTGATTTCTATTTATAGATGTATGTCGACTATTATTATCCCTTAATAATAGTTGGACAATAATTATTAATCTATTCGCAATGAGCACTTGGAAATAGTTAACTGAAGTGGAAAATAAGTTAGCTATAGGAAATTCGAGTTCAAAGGTTGGTTGGTGGGACATGCAAGTCAAATTAGTTGTAACTGAGTGATTTAAAGTTGTAACAAAGTTGGATGTGTAGTTATGTGAGTTGTAAAGTAGTATAATTCAGTTAAGTGAGTTAAGCTCAGTTGTACTAGTTGTAAATGAACTTACACTAGTGAGAGATCAGTGAATTAATTATTAATTAATTCAAAATTAGTGGTCTCACATGCAACTGAAGATTTACCACTGTTAACTACATGCATGTCAGATGCAGTGGAGACCCAGTTGAGATAATAGGTTAAAGGGATAATTTGACTATCAATTGTGAATTTAGTGGGTGCACTCATGCAACCACGCACACATTGGATCTTCCCATGAGGATTGCGTAGCCTAGGCAAGAGGAATTCATTAGTTACATGGATTTCTATTAGCAGGGATTTCACATAGGAGGCAGGTTGTCTGGAGGTAGTAAATTGACGCATGAATTTTCCAATTTTTGTATGACAGTGTGAGACAATTGTATATTGTACTGAGATCTCTTGGATTAGAGTTTTGTATGATATTTTTTAATGATCCATGATATATACATAATATACGATAGTGGGGTTTTTAGATTTATGTTTTCCCAGTAAAACATGTGTGTTATGTTTGATTGATCTTTCTTCTTGATATTGCAATTGGTGATCATGTTTTAAATTCCGCAAGAATTTTTGTAGAAGTGATTATGTATTTAATAGTGGCATATAATTGTTAGATCAGGAGAATCCAAGAAATACATAATTTGTATTAAAATTTCTACATGGTATCAGAGCACAAAAAATTGCAGAAGTTGAGTTTGTGACTGGATAGAATTCGAATTTGCAGAAAGACTTTCTTTGTGCCACAATTGATTCAAGTTTGAAATGGATTTCAATGGATTGAGGTTAAAGTATGCACTCGAGGGAAGCTCGAACTACATTGATTGGAAGGACATGATGGAGGCAGTACTCGAAGACAATGGCTTAAAGGAATTCATTGACAAATATGTTCCTAAGCTAGATGCCGCAGACACTACAAATCTTGATGCATGGAAAAAGAAAGTGGAAAAAGTGAGGAGGATCATGTTGGAGGGAGTACAAGACCATATTGTCTCAAGCCTCCATGGGAAACCCACACCATATGCAATGTGGAAGATTTTGATGAATCTATTCCAAAACAACAACGACCATAAGAACTTGGGCCTCAAAGATAAACTCAGGAAGATCAAGATGGAGAAGGGCAACTCCATTCCAAAATATCTCATGAAGTTTTCCCAATGTCGAGATGAGTTGGGGAGTGTGGGAATAACAGTTGTTGATGATGATTTGGTAATCTTGGATCTCCTAGGACTTCCCAAGATTTGGAATAGTTATCAAGACTCTGTAAATGGATGAGAAAAATTGCCAGATTGGGAATGACTATGGTTGGATTTGGTGCACAGGGAGTTCAGGCGAAACACCAGAGATGGATCTTCATCAAAGCATGATGATGAATAGGATTGTGCTTTGTTTTCCAAGGCAAGGAAAGGGAAGGGGAAGAGATTCCATTCAAAATTTGAGTCTAAAGGAAAGAAGTTGGCTTTGTCCAAAGTGAAATGTTTTCATTTTCACGAACATGGGCATCTTGCTACTAACTGTCCACAGAAGAAGAAGAACATGAAGGCTACTAGAGTTGCAGTTGGTGAGGCCCTTTCCTCAAAATTTGAACTTGACTTCTCCTTGATCGCATGCATGGATTCAAGTGCATTGGGACCGATGTGGTATTTGGATAGTGGTTCTTCCTTCCACATGATGGGAGATAAGAAGCTTTTCAGTGACTTGAAGGAGAAAGATCTCAAAATGCATATAGAGAAGGGTGACGATGGATGATACAGTGCGAATGGAATTGGTACCATTACCTTTCAGAGGGAGTCAGGTAAACCATTTCAATTGAAAGATGTTATGCATGTTCTGGGTCTGAAGAAAAACTTGGTCTCAGTCACAATGTTGGAGGATAGAGGCTATGATGTTGTTTTTAGCGATGGAAAAGATTTCTTGCGACATAAAACAATAGGTCAAGTCAAGAAGATAGGGATTTGAGTTAAGAATCTTTACAAGTTGGAGGTAGATGGTTGCACTGCCATGATGGGCAAGGCAAAAAACGTGGTGAGCCAGGATGAGGGTGAATTATGGCACAGGCGATTGGGCCACATTCATCATGGAGCCTTGAAAATCATGCAACAAATATCTACTAGACTTCCAATGGGAACACTTGCTCAGTTAGATCAGTGCAAGGGTTGCACCATGTGGAAGTATGTAATGTCCACCTTTCATGAAAAGGAGAACCGTGCTTCGGTGATCCTGGAGAGAATTCACACAGACATGTGTGGACCATTCTTGGTTGCTTCAACAACAAAACATAAGTATTATGTTATTTTTGTTGATGAATTTTCTCATAAATGTTGGATCTTCTTCATGCAGAAGAAGGATCAAACATTCTCAAATTTATGCAAGTCTAAAGCATTGGTGGAGAAATATTTGGGGAATCAAGTTAAGGCTCCAAGGAGCAATAATGGTGGAGAATACATCTCTAACGAATTCAAAGAATTCTGCAGCAAAGAAGGAATTCAAAGAGAACTCATAGTGCCTCATAACCCACAACAAAATGGGGTCGCGGAGAGGAAGAACAAAATGATCATGGGTGCAACACGAGCGATGTTGCATGATCAAGGCCTACCAATGCATTTGTGGGTGGAAGCATGAAACACTGCGGTTTATGTGAAAAAACATTGTCCTCATAGAGTACTTGGTATGAGTACACCCGAAGAAGCTTTTACTGGTAAGAAACCCGATGTTTCTCATTTTAAGATTTTTAGCTCATCTGTTTATGTGCATGTGACCAAGAACGCCAGGAAGAAACTGGAGCCGATTGATGAAGTTGGGATATTTGTGGGGTACATAGAAACACCCCATAATTATCGTGTGTATTTTCCTAATAGTAAGATGATTGTTATGCGACGGGATATAAAATTCGATGAGGGGAAAGCCATGTGGTTGTCGCTTGAGAGGGAGCTAGACTTGCATGTGGAGGAGGAGCTGTCGGTTCCCAAAGATGAGTCTCAATATGTGGATCAACCACATGAGGAGGTTCATGGAGTGGGGGAGTCCACTCACGCAGAGCCAAACATCATAAATGGCATAAAGCGCACTACAAAATCTGATAGATTGAGACTAGATGTTGCACAGAATGTAGGAGCCCCTACTTCACAGCGTAGACAGAGGCAATCTCCTGATCAATTTACTGGATACATGGCTCTCATGAAAAAATGTATTGTGACTGAGCCATCTTCCTTTTAGGAAGAAGTGCAGGATCCTATTTGGGTTGATGCAATGGTGGAGGAGTATGACTCCATTGTCAAAAATGTGCATGGTAAATTGTCCCAAGACTAGTTGACAAATCAATGGTGGAGGGTAAGATTTTAATCATTTTTCTTTATGTTGATGATTTAATACTGACTGGTGATGAGCATTTCATACACTCATGCAAGAAGGACCTTGCAAAGGATTTCGATATGAAGGATATGGGCCTCCTTCATTATTTCCTTGGATTGGAAATATGGCAGTGAGATGGTGAACTTCTTGTGTCTCAAGGCAAGTATGCAAGGCAGATAGTGGATAAGTTTTACATGGAGGGCTGCAAACCCATGGATACTCCTTTTCCAAGAAACTGGAGGAAATAAGATTCTACTTCTGGAGAGGTAGTGGATGATACTGTCTATCGACAGTTAGTGGGTTCGCTAATGTATCTAGTGAACATGATACCGTACATTTGCTATGCGGTTAACCAGCTGATTCAAGCAATGGTTAAGCCTACTGAGCTCTTTTGGAAGGCGGGTAAGCATGTCCTAAAATACCTGAGGGTCACATTTGAGTATGGCTTATGGTATAGACAGACGAATGAGGTGAATTTGCATGGCTTCACGGATGCAGATTGGGTGGGCAGCCAAACGGATAGAAATAGCACATCAGGGGGGATATTTAGTATCATATCTACAACTGTTTCTTGGTACAACAGGAAACAGAGATCCATGGAAATTAGTTCAGTGGAAGCAGAATACATGGCAGGGAGTCAAGTTGCATGTGAGGCTATCTGGATGAGAAAGATCTTGGCTGTTTGTTTGGTTCTCATTTAGATTCGACAGTGATTCATTGTGATAATCAAAGTTGCATTAAACTCTCGATTAATCTTGTGTTTCATGATAGATCTAAGCTTATAGATATCTGATATCATCATATCAGAGATTGTGTGTAGCAGAAGATCATGTTTCTTCAGTACATTCCTATGGAAGATCAAGATGTAGACATTCTGACGAAGGTGCTCACCATGAGCAAATTCGAATACCATAGAGACAGGATTGGGGTGAAGGATAATCCCTTTCTTGTTGAAAGGGAGTGTTGAGATTCAACAAGAAGATCCTAGTGAAAATTATGCACCTACACTAGGATGGAGCCTCAGGCTATTT
>JASDQU011508887.1:4430-14633 GCA_032191745.1 Picea mariana
TGAGTTAACAACTGGAGGGGATTTTTCTTGTCACCCCATTTTGTAAGAAATCTGGTTTCAAAGGCCTCAAAATTTATGATACTAGCTGTGGGAAGAGCTCTGAACCACTTCCTCACTTCTCCTGCAAGGATTTGTGCAAACAATCTCATTTTTTCATCTTCAAAATCTACTTCTTCCAAGTGTATAAAATCATTGAACCAATCTAGATGTTTATGGGCTGACACACTACCCTCAGCATCATACAATTTAATCCTTAAATTTTTCTCCCGAGGTAAATCATGTAACTGAGCAGGTAGCACTAGAGGAGAAAATATAGTTGCCATGGCTGTTGTGAGGGGTCGAAGTGGTGGTTGGTTCTGATTGTGAATCACTATGGGCTTTGCGGATGAAGCTAAAATCAAACCTTGGAATCTCTTTTCGTCAAAGACGATCTCACTCAAACAAGATTAAAATTTAGTTCTGAACAGGGTTTTTTCAAATTTTACATCAAACTCAAGGTCTGCAATGCTTGTCACTCCATCCGTGCGTAAGGATAGATATCAGTCCAAACGCAACACTGGGGTTACTTGATTTTATTTTCTTTTATGTACAATATTTCCAGGATCAGACACAGGGATTGCAGCTTATGGGTCCGGGTTTCTCCTGGTGTGAATTCTCTTGGGAGCCAGGATTTCTTGCTCACACTACTTGATGCAACTGGTCTCTTGGTAACAGAGTTGTCAGGGAAAAAATAATCTCATACAATAAGGTATTTGATCCACTTTCACCCTCAGGGAAAAAAACTAAAGCTTTAAGTCGTTCTTCTCCCAGGGAATATTTCTCTTTCATTCTCCGGCTGCAGCACCAAAATGTTAGCACTCTGTAAATTTTGTCTGGTTGGTAAACAAACAACAGAGGTAATTGTTTCAACTAGCTTTAGAGCTGGGAACTAACATACTCAACTCAGATAGGGCTCTCTCATGTCACTGGATATTTCTTTGGCAATCGGTGGCTAGATTTAATTTGTTTTGGGGGGGGTTTATAAAGTTGTTGGCAAGGAAGGGGAGGGACACTTAGGGCTATGGAGTCGAAGATCTGAAAGTTAATGAAAACAATGACTGGCTGGTAGAACTCTCCAGAGGATAAAGGCTAAATGAGGTAATGAATTTGAGTCACAAAATTGTATTTAAGCAGGGTGTAAGAGGAAGGAGAAAACAAATAACTGCATCAGAGCATTACTGAAATGAATTATGAATTAGCTAGGAAGAAAATTACACAGTTTAAATTGCTTAAGCCGAGAGCATCACAAGATGAATTCTAGGCCTTTGAATCTCCAATTTAAACAGAAGAAAATATAAATGGAATTAAAGAACACAGGAAATACATACAATGAAAGGAGACAAAACTCATATCACCACCATTATAATCTTTTCATAGAGACTTCAAAAGCTTATGCATATGTATTCAATTCAGCTCCAGGAAATTACAATTGAGTTCAGAAACAACTAAAAAGGTGCCCTTGTACTTCTGCCAACATTAATTCATTCAGAAATTCTAGCATTTATACAATTCGATTACAATGGTTGAACTGAAACTTTTCAGCTTCTAAAACCGACTACAATAATTTCAACTGGCAGTCTCGATATGTGAACCGATTTACAATGATTAAAGAAAAATGTTTCATAAACTAACGACTGATTTTTCTGACTGTTCATATTTTGTATTTTCCATCTGTCTTGCTATGATATTCTGTCGAACCCACCAATCTGGTGACACTTGGAGGCTATATGTCGGTTCCTGGAAAATTGAACATTGTCTTACCTAGCCGCGCTATCTCTTTCCAATGTAAGTCAGAAGGGATCTCATAATCCATCATTTCCTTTATCAGGATTTCCTGTCAATGCAAGTGGCATAAGTCATGGTTGGTAGCCTGATCTTCACTGTCTTGAACTAGTTCAAGATCTCAAAATTTGTGGTCAAATATTCCACCATATTTGTTCCCTTCAAGTTCTCCTCTAGGATTTCAAACTTGGAGTGATCCATTCTGCATTGGGCGAGGTGAGAGTTGTACTCCTCCTAATCATACAATTTCCCTTTTCCATCCCAAAATGATGGGATTCCTTTGACAAACAACTCTTCAAATATATCTTTGAATTCCTGTATGCTCTGCTCCATCTGCATGGATTCAGTTTGGACTGATTTAAGCAAGTTATGCTTGGAAATGACTCTCCTGGCCCCAATGATCAATGTCTCCTTGTCTTTGACCCCAATGGTCTGAAGTTCAGTAGTTTGAATGGAATTTAGCATATTTATAGCATTATGGGCCCACTCTGAAGGTTTCTTTGCCAGTGTCTCACCCACAACAGTTCATCTTCTTACGGCTATGATAGCCATTCTATCTTTGTCATTGATGAAATTTAGGCATACCATGAACTTAGAAACTCAGCAACAATAGAGTCCCAGATGACATGTTTGGCCCCCTACAATAGTCCTTTGCCTTTCAACCTTGTCTTCAATTTTTCTACCCTTTTCTATAAAGCTTGATTCTCTTTCTGTAATTGGGCCATCTTTTCATCCTTTATTTTCATTTCTTGTTGCAGCTTTCCTATGTCTCCCTTAAAGCTCTTGATTTCTTATGCTTCCAGGATAAATTGGGACATAGCCTAAACCAATCCATCAGTGCTTTGCTTAATTCCTGTGGTAGAAGGTGCAAAAATAGCCATGTCTGATGCTCCTATCTGCCCTTGTGACCAATTTACCTTTTCCTTCTCCAGATGCAACACTTTGGCCTTGTAATTCAATTCTTCTTGTTGAAATGTCTCTTTCTCTTACTCTAGAGCAGCTAACTATGTTGTTTGTGGATGCTCTGTGGAAGACATATTTATCATTTTCTTCATGCTTTGAATCATCTTGTCTTTCTCTTCTAAAGAATATTTCATCCCCTGAGGGCCTTCAGATTCTAATCTCTTGAATTGAGGCTACCAAGATCTGTTGGATGTTTTTTCTTATCTCAACTGTCCCTCCAGCTTAAGTGCATGAGTTGTAAACCTTGAAACCTTTAAGCTCAGACCTAGGTAGTCTAAATACAACATGTCACTGGTGTTTCTGTGGAATTTCACCTTGTCTGGGGCACTGATGTTTTCATAATGCAGCTTGACCTCAGACACTTTATCATCATCTGCAATTGTTATGTTGAGTGTCTTATTCTCAATATCTTTGACTGAGAACAGAGAAGACCTATGTTGAGAAATATTTTCCACCTCAAGTATCAACTCCCTTATTTCACTCATGGTCAAGCTTCCTTTCACAAGATATTGATTTGCTAAATCTTCTTTAGATTGATAGACTGCTCCAGGTGCTTTATCAAAAATGTGCTTCTTGTTGTTGAAATCTATTGAGTTTCTTTCACTTTGGGGCATGTTTATTTTACCATATTCCTCCTTGTTGGTGCCACTCTCTACCATATCCATACTTACTTTCTCCTTAGTCTCTTCTTCCTCCAGATCTACTATTTGTGGGGATTTTTTTATCTTTATCTTCTTGGGATCATTCTACTGAATACTATTGCCTAGGGCCTCTGAACTAATTCTCTTGGTGTAGACAGTTAATTTGGGAACTTGGAATTTCAGCTTCTGAGGGGTCTGTTGTGTATGAGTCTGTTGTAGGGTTGGGCCCACTTGATGTGTCTGAGCAAGATACAAGGTGTCTTCCATATCAGATCAAGTTGTAAACTCTAGACATGATCTTATTTATGAAAATGAGCATTGTGATTCTTTTGCATTATGTGGAGATGAACGTTGCTTCAAGGAAATCTTTCTTGTTTGTCTCCAAGAACATTTTCAGAAAGTATGTGTAATACTTAAAGTTCCGTAGTGATTGGAAGTTCACTAGTTGTTTGTGTACATTATCATTTATGAATTTATCAAAACTGATACTAACTGATTAACTGGATTCTGACTGAAAAAAGGTTAACAGAAAACCTAACATGACCTCAAATACATAATTGTCATTATCTAGACCTAAAATCTGACTGAGTATGGAACATGCCCACTATATCTTGATAACCATGACGTTTACATTCATTGGTAGGGACAGACTCTCAGAATATTGCTTGGGTTTGACAATTGTCTGCAAAAATAGGCTTTTTACCTCAGGAGGACATTCCCTATAAATTGTGACTATTTTCTCTTCCTCAAAGGGTTCAAACACTATGGAAGGGGACTTTGGTATGTCGAGGGCACATCGAATGGATGAGCAATCTATTCTACACAGAACCTCCAACCCTAACCTATTTAAAATGACCCTCTCTTCCTGTGAATATTGTTCAGCACACCAGCCTACGAAATCTGGGAAAGGGAATGCAACTTCGACGACGTAAGGAACTATGGAGGCTTGGACCGCTTCGAGAAACGATATTTGTCTCCCTACATGATCTGAAAAATTGGCTCTAGACACAAGATCCCTCGTCAATTAGGGATTCTTCACTTGGCGGGGGATCTTGCTCTTTTACAGATGAAATGACAGGACCCATGATGATGATGAAAAATACCTATGAATGAGCGGAAGACACGTGAATTTGATGCATTATTGAGCTTAGTTTTGACTAGAGCGGTCTTGCCACTTTTACCATTCAAATGATTTGAAAAATCATAAAATGATGATAAGGGTCACCCTCTTTATATACGCCTCCCGATATCGGGGATGAAGCAATGTGGTTTGGGGTAGACCACTTTTCACCCCGATGTGCATCTGATGGTGCCACATGGTCTTGGGATGAAACCACGATATTTTCATCGGCCCGCTTTCAAATAATTAAACCCCGCACTAGTTTTCCGCCCAACATAGTTGTTGACCGTCGATCTATAGTGCTTGAGATCTGTGATCTGTCGTGTCCCATCAACTCCGTACCTCCGCAATATTTATCCCTTTTCCGCTAGGTGTGGCCTCGTCCTCCAATCTATCATCTCTCTACACCATTTTATCCCCTCACTAAATCCCAAGACTTAGATCCCATCAAACAATTGTTATGGTGATAACAGACAGTTTGTGACATATGGAAAGAGATGGATTCATGAGATGCTTAGCAAGTACAGAAATAATGGGTCAGAGAAGATGCATAGAAGTGTATTTACAATTGGAATCAATGGAATCAATGTTAGAAAAACAAGATCGTGGAGAAATAAAATAAAACAAATGCAAAAATAAAGCATAGAAGATACACAATACAATAGAGAAACAGATATACGTGGTTCACCCAGTGTGGGCTATGTCCACCAAATAAACTGTCAGGTCCTTCCTTTATTATTATCTAGAAAATGAAAGGATACAACCTACAGTACACCCAATGTAACTTCCTCTTCTTTCTCTCACAGTATCCTCACTCATAATACAATATTCACAATGATCCATAGCCGCAATACATTTCCCTCATAAAAGAGGACTGCCTTCTAGGGAAAAAAACCATAACATAACTTCTACCATTAGATCTCTGACCTTATAATGAACGGTCTAGATTTAATATGAAATTACAATATACATTTACAAGGAAATTTTTTCCTTCGGGGGTTTTTCCCCCGAACCCTTGCTTTCCCCCGGACCCCACAAGAGGGGACAACCCCCCTACACTCCCCCGCGTGGAGGAGTTTATGTTCTTGTAGGGTGTAAAGTCTTTGTGGGGTATAAACATGGCTGAAAAAAAAGACCTCTGAATCAGGAAGATAATCAGGCTCCACAACCAACAATCAGTTAGTCACAGAAAGGCAAGTAGTCAAAGGCACAACATAACAAGGAAAGAGAAACCATTAGCAGAAGCTATATCATAAGAAGGACTTTGTTGAACATAATGGTCAAGTGAACATGACAAGTAAATGAAGAAATAAAATTTTGAATGCTTTTTATATATGTCAGTGAAATTCAAGAGGAAGCACCAATGGACAAAAACTCCAAAAGAAAAATAGGTACCGGAAGACATATATTTTATCTACACAACTTATTACAGAGAATTCAAGGGGAGAGATATGGTCAAAGAAGAGATAAAAAGAGTGAAGATATGGGGGGCATCCCCAAAGAAGAGTCCAGATAGGGAGAGCAATCCCAGAGAGAGTTACCCTTTTTCAAAGGGGGAGAGAGAGAGTAATCAGAGGCATGAAGACATGGGGAGAAACCCCAAGGACAATTTAGACATGGGAAGAAATCCCAAAGGGAGATACCCTTTTCCATTGATGTCAAAGGGGTAGATATAGAAAAATTGATGAGGATAGATGGTCACAAGGGGGAGCATGAGCATTGGAGCATTAGTGTTTCCATCAATGCCAAAGGGGGATATTGTTGGACAATTGGTTTGGATAGTTGGTTGTCATTGATGTCAACCCTTAGAGATTGATGTCAAACTTTAGACGTCGATGTCAACCCTTGGAGAGGTATAGATATGTTTTACAGTTGTATGATAAATATTGATGGTAAGACTATCATAGATGGAGAGTACACATCATGTCATTTCTGGTGATATGTGGTACATCACGTGGTTACTCACGGTTAGTGAGATATGGCCTTGTGAGGTTGGAAGACCCTCAAGAATATTCTAGAAGCCCCTAGAAGTTCAACAAGAAGTCAATTAATCTAGAAGCTCCTAGAAATTCATCAAGAAGTTTTCTATTCAAATTGGTTATAACAAGAAATTAATTATGGGTAAAGTAGTTGTAAAAAAAAAAATTATATTCAAAGTGGTTGCAACAAGAAATTAATTATGGGTAAAGTAGTTGTAACGAGAAGGTTGAATAGTCAAAGTGGTTGAACAAGAAATTAATTAATAATGGGTAAAGTGGTTGAAACAAGAAGATAATTAAGGATAAATAAGTTGCAACAAAGTATTTATGATTTGACTAATTAAGGAAAAGTTAGTTGCAACAAGAAAGTGGGTTAGCCCTAGATTGAGGAGAAGGTGTAAAACAATTACAAGTTGTCCCTAAAGGAAGTTACTTGGGAAGTTTAAATAAGATATCAATAGACTCCCATTAGCACATATTGATAATATTGAATATTTATAAGTGACTAAGGAAACCAAGGGGATCTGAGGTGAATTTCATAAGGAAGGTGAAGTAAAGAAGGCCGAAAATGGGAGTATGAAGTCTTTTAATGATGTATTCTAAGGTATGTTATTTACAGGTCATCTCACCATTTTCACAATAACATTTGTTCTAGAGTGATTCATATAGTAAAAATTGGGTACTAGTGATAAAAACATATCAAGGTACATGTGATCGAAATTTCATCTTTTGGGTCATTGTATTTTGGTGGATACACTATGTGGAAGATAGGGCTTTTGACTAGTCCTAAAACTAGTTTCAAACAAGTGTTTGGGTAAAAAAGTCATAACTTATTCATATAAGATCCAAATTCAGTGAGACCAAATGAATTAGATATATTACAGGCCATAGTATATTATGTGCAATTTTCAGATCTGTATATCAAATATTCCCCGCATGGCATGCTCTACAAGTTCGCTCTATAGAATAATCCAGAATTCATAAAGGTCTACCATTTTTTCTATAACTCCATTTATGGGATGTTCCAGGAAGTGAAACTTGGAGGAATTGTAGAGAATAAATTGAATAAAATTGTGTACAATTTTCAAACCTTCATTCATTACAGGTATATAGTTATGCGTGTTGAAATTTAGGGTTGTTGACTAATCCAAAAACTAGTCCTATGAGACTAAGGTAACATTTGATGAAGATGTTATTCTCTTGTTTTTTAAGTTATTGGTACAGATTGTGGATGCATAACAGTGAGGGTTTGATGTTTGGTTGATGTTAGGGTTCAATACACTTGGTTTATAAATGTTTGTATATGTTTGACACGTGATTAGAGAGACATAGTTGTACATGGTTTGAGATATACACTTGTGACAGTTGGTATGAGATCTATGTGATCAGATATGATTGGTTGATGAGATCAATGTGATAGGTTGTTGATGTACATGGTTGATGGGCATGGTTGACACATGATATGCTACAAGATTGATATTTGGTATAGTTGATTCACTTGTTATGATATGTGGTTGATGGTACATGTTTGGTGCATGGTTGATGCACTTGTTATGATACATGGTTGATGGTACAGGTTGAGGTACAAGTTGATGCATGGTTGATGCATGGTACATGTTGGTACTTGGTTGAGACACATATTTTGTGATGGTATGTGGCGATGTTGGTACATTCTTGGTAGAGGCATGTGTTGGTGTTGTTGAGCATATGGTTTGAGATATGCTCTTGGTGATATTGTCATGAGTTGCATGTGGATGAGAGTGGATCCGGTTTTGTGGATGAGACAATGATCGGTTGGATAGGTTGTTGTGATAATGGTTGATGTGATAGTGAAAGTGGCAGTGGCAGTGGTTGTGGTAGTGACAATTGGTCTACACTTATATTTTAGGGCAGTTGGATGGGGAAAGGAAAGGGGGTTGTATCCTCCTTCCTGTTGGAGCCAAAGAATCAAGGAGTTGGAGCTTCCTTCATGTTGGATCCTGAAAACTAGGTGGTTGTAACCACCTTCTAGTTGGAGTTGGAAAACCCAGGGGGTTGTATCCTCCTTCTGGTTGGAACTAGAGAATTTAGGGAGTTGTATATTCCTTGAGGGTGGAGCCTGTAAATAGGGGGTTGTGGCCTCCTTTCAGTTGTAGCTAGAGAATTGGGAAGTTAGTGCTTCCTATGAATGAATTCTTGATATATATAAGAAATCATTCCATGGTTTTCTCCCATTTGGGGTTCCACGTAAATACTAGTGTAATGTGTTATTGATATGATATTGATGCGATGCTGCTTATGATTACATGCTTATGATGTATATGTTGAATGAAATCATAGATGATACATTGATGATAAATTGTTAAAAAAAATTGATAAAGTGAAAGAATATATTTTGTGATTAAAAGTGGTATAAAGTGTTCATACTTATTCATCCCCCCTCTCAATATTCCAACATTTTTTTCCCGATTAAAAGTTGTAGGATCAACATTAGCATTAGAAACAAGAGCCCATGAAATAGTGGGCCTTTGTAAGAATCTAAGTTCTCCTTCAAGGAGAAGGCGTGGAATAGTGTCTTGCAGAGTAGATCTAACCCACTTAGGCATTGGTTGTGACCTAGTCAATGGGGAAGCATAAATAGAGAGTTCTAAAGTAACACTAGTGAGGTACCTCAACCGATAAGAGATCAAAAGGAGACATTTGAGTAGAAGACTCTTTAGTGCTTATAGTACCAAACAAGTCAATGATCAATACATTCTTCATCATGGATTGTTGACTTAGTTGCTATAGAGGAGGTTTTAGAAGAAGCACCCAAAAGAGGAGGATTATCAAGGCTTGAAAGAGAAAGATCCACTTGTTGGAGGTACTTCACACACAACTAGGATTTATTTTTCCTCAAGTTTTCCCTATGTTTATTAGTCATTATTTAGTCTCTTATAGTTTAGGGAGAATATTCTCTCAATTTCACACTTCATTTTGATCAATTTATTGGAGTCTAGATGTCACATTGAGATCATCACCATGCAGCATTGGGATCATCACCAACTAATGCACATTTTCCTTGGGGTTATCACTAGACTACCGCATTACTCGTGATTCCATGATCTCCTCCTCACTTCACTTTGTTTCAGTCAGTTAACGGAAGATTGAGAGACTAGTTAACTCAAGTTAGGTGGCAGTTCACTCTCATAACTACCTAAGAGACTAGACTAGGTGGCAGTTTACTCCCGTAACTGCTAGTGTGTCCAAATCACTCTAGACCACCACTATGGTGCATTGGCTTCTCCTCCAGAGAGTATATCATGTGTAAATTATCATCCATTCATTTGGTTAATGATAATTCTTCCATTTGTTCCCTCCTGCTTCTCTTTTCTCATATTTTCTCTGCAAACTGTGTATGTCATTTGCTAGCTAGATCTATTATGTGCAAGTTCAACAAATTTACATGGTATTAGAGCTGATGGATTTCTAGGAAAAAGACACACCAAATTCTTTTTGCAGGTACCGAAGATTGAAGGCAGTGGAAAAATGGAATTTCCAAAAGAATTCATTCTTACACCGTACAATTTATTTGCATGGAAAGAGAATATGATAGTGCATCTTCGAGGTGGAGGATCATACGGGTTAACCATGGACATAGATACCGAACCCACATTAGCCATAGAAAAATACAAGTATTTGAATCGAACGGTTGAAGCGT
>JASDQU011508889.1:1094-13880 GCA_032191745.1 Picea mariana
GGTAGGCTAAAGGCGTGAACAATCCCAACTTTTATATGGAAACTTATCAAATCGATGCAGTTTGTGTAGCACATGTATTTCTTGTTTTCAATTGGGCTTGGGATCCAAGCAAACCCCAGTTCATGAATATTGCTCTCAGTTATGGGAAGTGAACTTCAAAATTTACTTCTATGATATCTGTGATTATTTCTTGGCTCCCCTACACAAAGCCATATTTGGGTTTCACCCTCACCGAATATATCCTAGAGCCATCAAATATTTATAAGAGGTCAGAGATTGGTACATGAAAAAATACTAGACCTATGTCAGGATATATGGAGCCACAGGTCCACCTCATTTTCTTCCTAAATATGCACCCAATAAGTTGTTGGCCAGGGAAGTATCCCATCAAACAATCGATAAATAGGTCACCACATACCTATCAGAGAAAAATAAAATATATTAGCCAAATTTTCCTATTCACATAGATCATTACTCTTTGTTTAATAAAAGAGATGTTGAGAAGGAAGCAAAGACTTTAAAAGAAATATGTCTATGCATTGGAGACAAGAAAGGACATGATCCCCAAAATGTGGTATTTTATCACATAAAAGATATCAAGTTAGCGCAACAAATAGCCCATGAGGTCAGATATGCAAAGGATATCTTCTTAGGAGCCTTGCATTTTGAAGAAGTATTAAATAGTCTCCCTAATGACTTAACCAGAGAACAAATTCACAAAGAAGAAGATGCAAACCGAGTTTTGAGGATAGAACGGCTAACAACACTATTTTAGCAAGATAAAGAGAAACATGAAGCCAAAGAACTGGAAAGGAGACAGAAGGATGCAACATTAGCTAAGAAGGCAGATGAAGATGAAGAGAGCTACCAACAAAAGAAGAAAGGTGAAGCTAAGAAGAAACATGTGGAAAAAAACAAAGGCAAAGATCAAATTCTAGATAAAAATATAGAGGAGACAAGTAACCTTGAATTAGAGGCCGAAACTCAAGTAGATAAAGAGATTGAGATAAAGAAGAAGGCATACGAAGAACAAGCCCTTTTGTCTGCTCAAAATAAAGAAGAAAAGGGGAAGGCTACTAAATCCCATGATGGAAAATCTGACAAAGAAGACACAGTTGTGGTGATGAACCCTGATACCAGTATGCTCACAATTCCACTAGAGCAGTGCACTCCACCGGAAGCTATTCCATGTAGTCTTTCACTCACATCACTAGGATTGGGAATTGAATGTGTTGTTGTAGCAGTTGGAGACTATTACTATAGTCGTGATACTAAATCCATTGAAAAAATAGTTTCCAAAAGGAAAAGGGGAGGATAAAGCCAAGACACAACAAAAATAAGTGTTATATGGAAGGTAGTCCCAGATCCTAATGAAAGTGTTATTCAAACAACATCAATCCTTGATTACTTCGTTCGTGAAAATTCTATGTTAGTTTATGAAATGTATGAAACATTGGATATGTCCAAATAGGAATAGAAGAATTTGAAACTGCCATGGATACCATTAGGGACACCTTAGCCAATGAATTCAGGAAGGAAGCCATGGAAGAAAAATTTGTCCATAGAGAAGAAATGTAGAGACAACTATAGCTCCAATAAAAATCACTGAGTACAGAGTTTGAGAAAAACGTCATCCTAAACCAAAGGATTTACCAAGAGGAGATAGAGAAACTAAAATTCACACATGCTCAAGAAGTAATGAGACTAAAAGGAGAACAACTTGAGATCAATAAATATAATGAAATGATTGAAGAGAAAATTTGAATATTGCACAGCAAGATAACCATTTGTTGGAGAAGATTGTATAAGAAAGTAAGAAGAAAATTGTAGTCCCGAAGATAATTAAAGAAGAATCCATCAGGGAAAATGAAGCACTGAGAGGTATGTAGAAGAAAATTTTCCTTTCATTACACAACATTCAAAATAATTGGTCAGATCACATGAAGATAGGTCAACAAATGAATGTTATGAAAGAGAAATATCAAAAATTTCAAGATGTCTATGACCAAATTATCCAATGGAAAGACACTTGTGATAATCCTCCCAACACATTTCCAGTATATACATTCAAGCAGAAGATCAAAGACCAAATATTACTCAACATTGGGAAATATGTTCTCAATAACATGGAAAATACTCAAACAAAGGTAGAACAAGCTTGCATAAGGTTATGGAGAGCAACATATGATCTACTAGAAAAATTCAGAATGGAAAATAGGGCAGACTTAGAAAAAAAAGGATCGGCTCACACAATGATAGAGGATGTCAAAACAAGGAGAAACCTAAGCAAGAAATCCATTTATGCAACAGACAAAATTTACCACGAAATACTAGAAAAACTAATAGTGAAACCAAATTAACTGATCCTATCAATTAAACACTTCATACAACAAATAGAGGAATACTTACAGACCGAATTAGTGACTCCTATTTGTGATAATGAAATCGAGCTTGAGAACATGCAGGTGAGCAAAATGGAGACCATACTAGAAGATTTCAAATTGTGGAGGGACTTCAAGGATAAAAGGAAAACACCTAAAGTCAAGTGATAATTTTTACTGTTCTCCATATTTTGATTAATTTTGCAATTAGGGTACAACCCCAATCAAGAAGGAGAAGTGAAACATTGTAACTTTCCTCTGACAGAGTGAAAGTTACAGAATACAAAAAATATGTTTCTCATATTTTATAAAAGGGATGAATGTAAAAGGAAAGGGAATTTTGCGCTTTGCATTTGAGGGATTGTACTAATACCCCTAATTTAATGAAGAGAAAGAGGAAATTTTAGAAAAATGTGACTGTGATGGATGTATCTTGGACTATTATTAATGCATTTGTTTTAATTTGAGTATTGCAAGTTTAATTGTATGGATTATTTCTGTAATTTCCCTGTAAGCTCATATTGTCGTAGTTTTCTCAATTGAATGCAGTTATATTATTATTGGAGACAAATAACAATTAATTTATAGTGTTTCTTAATAATAGTAGTGTGATTATATCTCATTTGAATGTATGAACTAATTCTAATTCAAAATGACATTATTCTGAACTGTATTCAATCTTTATTAGTTAGCTCCTGATTAGGATAGGTTTAGTTTAGTTTAGGATTGCATATTAGAATAGTTTCAGGTAGTATCATTTTAGTTTAATTTCATATTTTAATTCATCTGAGAACCTACGGTTCTCATATTCATATTTAGATAATAGATTTATTTTGGAAACCAAGCCAATATACTATTCGAAAACTCTATCCCAAATGAGAGTGAGTCTAATTGGGACTTTCCACCATGAGTTCTCCCTTACCTGCTTGACAGAGCCTTTTGGACCCATCACTAGAAATGGCGCTAGAAAGAGGGACATCGAATTGAATGACTACTAAGAAATATCAAATTCCTACCCATTGTATCTCACTTGTTATCACAACTCAACCTAGTGATTCTTATCAACCTCACCTTGAGAATGCTTCATATCCTCAGCCTTATTCTGTGACCATTCTCGTTCAAGTTACTAATCATTGTACTCCTATCCATTCCAAATGTAATTTTTCATCCCAGATTCCACATCAGTTCATTGTACGTGAACTCCATAGGATAATCAGATAATCCCATGAGCATGTGGGCCATGTCCTAACTAGGTAGTGGAGTATATAGATCGGTCAAACTCCCCTTGACTATTCATTATCCCATATTCAGGAAAACCTATAAAGGAAAAACCCTTTCATCCCCCACTCTTTCACCTACCAAGAGAATCTGACCTTCGTAACCCAAGAGTATCACTTACCTCCTACTCTGCAGGACCTGTCAGAACTGTCTGATTTTGAACTAAAATGTTTCTTTCTTGCTGGTGGTGTTGGTATACCTCCCTCTCCACCAAAATCCCCACCTTTCATGCCAAGGAGTGAACCCAAAAAAAATTCAGAAAAGGAAGACCAACCAGAAAGTGAGTCAAAAGGAGAAGAACAACTACAACTGGTTCTTTACAACCCTCAAACCATGGCCAAAAACAACCAAAACCCCCCACCTTATGAACCTTGGTTAGTCCCAGACGCAGTCGTCATACCTGGGAAACTCCATGACATGCCTAAACATCCCAAAAAGTTTATGCACAAGTTCAACCCAAATAAAAAGGATTCTATTAAAGACCATGTTAAGAGGTTCCTATCGGCAGTAAGGTTCCAGAACGTTCGACATGAAGATGTCTTATTTCGGTTGTTCCCTCACACATTTAAAAATAATGCCTCAATGCGGTTCTTCTCTTTGGAATAAGTTTCTATTACTAGTTGGAGAACATTTGAGAATATTTTCCTTAAGAAATTTGGGGACAACAACACATCGGCTACTTTGGTCTTAGATCTCTCAAGAATTAAAATAGACCCCAAAGAAAAGGCCAAATATTTTAATCAACGCTTCATTACTCTATTGAAGCAAATCCCTCAAATTTCCAAACCATATAAAGATGTCACCAGTGAATTCTATACTTAATCCTTGCCCATGGTGATGTTTTTTAAAAACATAGAGAAAACTACCCTACACGCAACTTTTCAGGAGGCCCTCAAAATTGAAAAGAATATGTTAAGTTTGAAGGGAAACCACAGGGAAAAATCCTCAAAGGATAAAAATAACACTAGTACCAAAGCCATTATTTCCAAATATTCAGAAGAAAATAAGGATATTGATTCTATGGACATGGAATCCCTCTGAATAATTATCAATAAACTATCCAATGAATGGATTGATTTGAAGAAGAATAATGGAGAAGGATCTTCTAACACCAAGAAATTTTTTAAGTTCCAATATAAGAAGGACAAGAGTACTCCTCCCTTCAACAAAACAACTCCTTCTCTGTCAGATGGGATTAATATGGAAGACATTTTCAAATCTCTAAAAAATTGGGCCACCAAAAATTTGATTGAATCTAAAGATGAAGAAGAAGATGGAAATAAACAAACGGAACAATCCTATGAAACTGATGAATTACCTGAACAACAAGTTAATTCCTTCTGGGACATATCATATGGAGTGGGATAAGATGAAGAGACATAGGAAATACATATGTCCCAAAATGATGTGACCGCTGGAAGTGCAATCAAGAAGGCTTCCTCTGATATACCTGCCCCTTATGAAATACCTAAAAATGCTCCTCATACTCAGAAGACATTAGATGATCTTACTAAAAAACTTGTTCCTTATAATTATACAACAAAGTTGGATTATGATTTCTTGGAAGACCTAAAAATAAATAAGAAAAATAATTCTTTGTTTGAACTTATGAGGCTTCCCCAAATTCAAGATAATTTTATCAGAACTCTACAAGGTAAAACTACCAAAATCTCCAAAGAGATTAATGTGGGAAAAAAGAAAGGGATAAGTAAAACTACCCCATATGATGATGCCAATGCACCCAAAAGACAGGTGGTTGTAAATGCTTCTCTATGTGGGAAAAGGTCAAGATCTACCACTCCACCTTGTTTTATTACTTTTGAGATTTTCAATAGAAATGTGCATAATTGTATGATGGATTATGGTTCCCCCTCCAATGTAATGCCTCTTAAAGTTTGTGAGAAACTGAACGTCAACCATGAAGAATATGATATTTAAATAATACATCTTGACTGGACCCGGGTTAAAGTAATAGGAGAGCTAAAAAATGTTTTGACCAGGATGTCCTCCAATCCTAAAATATATAAAACTATTGACATTATAGTTGTGGATATACATGATACCTATGGTATTCTCCTAAGCATACACTAGTATGCTATGCTTAAAGGGTACTTTTCCACATATTGGTCACACCTTTGGCTACCCTATAACGAAAAGCTCAATCAAATTAGGGTTGATAGAGAAAGGTACATGAAACATGTGGTAATGGACATGAATGACCCAAATGAGCCTGTTATGTTTAATCATTATGTTCTGGGAAATTATTCCCGTGATTCATTTTTGGGTAATTACAGTTCTGATATCTCATCTTATGCAGAACCAAACACAAAATCTAAAATCATTCATTGCACTCAGATTGTTGAACCCCATTGTAACATAGAATATACAACTAATCAAGATCTTGTACAATCTAACATAGTATTTAAAGACATACTATAAGTTTTTTCTAACTATACTAACCGCAATAATCCAAAAAGAAAAGAAAATCCTAAGTCGATACATAATCTTAAAAGAGATCCTAATATGTGTAATTTGTTTTTTGATGGGTCAAAATATCTTGAAGGTGTAGGTGTTTGTTGCATACTAAAATACCTTGATGGTAACAAAACCATGATAACATGCAGGATTGAATTCCAAAGCACAAATAATATTGATTATTATGAATCCATGCTACAAGGAATAAGAAAAGAAATTGACTTGAAAGTGAACAAGATCAAGATATTTGGTGATTATGAGGTTGTCATAAGGCAGGTAAGGAACACCATACATTGTCTCTCTAGTCATCTTAAACATTACCAACAAGAGTTATGGGAATTAATTAAGTCTTTTTATGCATTCAACATTAGTCGTGTTCCTCTCTCTTTGAATTATGATGTTTATTTATTAGCTAATGCAGTTATTGTGAGAAATATTACCCTGTGGATAGGTTAAGCTCCCCATAGCCGGGTTTTATTTGGCTAAGACAGAATAGAGAAAGTGGACACTAACATCCCTTGCTCCTGTCTATTCACACTTGAAAATGAGAAGAAGGAAAAATAAATCAAAGTGCAGCTTTTTCGAAGGTTTTCCTCATTGCTCCATGTTGCTCCAATGGTGGATCCAGTCCTAGCTCAATCACGATCTCCCTACACTTAAACATAAGGATATTCCTCTTCCACTACTTGCACAAGGTTAGATAAAATAAAATATATAACTACATGAATAAAGCATGATATTCATATATAAACTTTAAAGAGACATAAGTATGGGAATAGCTCAAGCTTATATTCATGAGAAACAATGGACAACACTTACAATCACCTTGATGTGATGCATATATTCCTCTAGGATTCTCCTTTCTAGCCCCACTCTTGAATGTATTAAGATAAGAATGATGATTCCCTTATGGATTATCCTCCCTTTTCACCTTGGAATGCACTCATTATACAGTATTTAGAGGCTTAACCACCATGGAGAATATCACTCACTAGATCCACTAAATTCGGATCTCCAATATTTTTAGGGAGAAAACATCTCTCAAGGATTTTAGGGAGAAAATATCTCTCAAGGATTTTAGGGAGGAAATATATCTTAAGATCCATTAAATTAGGATATTGGTTTGATAAAATATCTCAACCATCCATGAGATTCTCAACTTCTCCTTGATATTAGGAAACTAAATGTGAGGTGGATGCTCACACTAAATTAATTTCCTTTTTTTGAATAATAATGAATAATATATGTGCACATAGTATTTTTACGTTCATATGATAAATTTCTCCTCCACACTGACTAGGGATTATGACAAACAATCCCTTACTAAAGTGTGATAAATTCACACTTTGTAGTGTGGGAATTTGGTGTGTAAGAGATTCCCCCTAAAGTGTGAGGTCAAAAGAGAAATTGATGGCCGAAACACTTTACAAAAATATGTGCACCAAGGGGTGATGGAATAGGAGAGTATGGTGAAAGATGCAAACAAGCTTCAAACAACATATATATGAATCATCCCGAGGTAGGCATACCCATGCTCTGTACAAAATGGACTTAAAGCACGGTTGTTGACCAATACACTACGAATCCATGACAGTACTGACTAAGGACATGGACACCAAACATATAATGTGGATCCATACCTCCATGAATGAATCAGGTCGTAGCCATGAAACATACACAGTGGATCTATGATATGATAATAACATAGGCACAGACCAATACAAAGTGGATCTATGTGACAATGTACATCAGTAATATTTCTCTCCGTCGCAACCTAGGTTGGGAACATAACATTGGTAGGTGCAAAAAAGGTTCCCAGGGTCTTCATCCCGATCTCAAACTAGTATGATTCTAACCATGTGAATATATGTGTTGATGTTGAACATGGTAGAAACCACTTGATTATCAGTCAATAATGTATACCATTAACATGTGCAAGGTAAATCACCAATGATGTCAATGAATCCCAAGGTACCCTAGTACAATCCAACGAATGTGAACAAATGAGTTGAATTCAAACATTCCTTGTAATATTCCGATCAAGGGTCAATGGTGTAAACCCACTGTCAAAAGCGAGGAAACCTGCCATTGAGGCATGCATGCTCCAAGGCACTACTTGGTTTCTAATTCTAACTCTCGAATAATGAGTTGAGGTCGACAGGAATAGACTCATCAAAGGAGGACCGTGATGTAACCCCCATCATTGACACGAAACTGATTAGGATAGTGGTTTGAGATTATAGGGAAAATATGGACTGACTGACGCTAGTATGAAAATCGATAACACTGCAAAGGTTGATTGAAACTAAGACTTCCCTTGTGTTATCTCTCTATAATTTTCTTGGCTGAGGAGGAAATAGGTACAGGAGTAACCTCAAACCAACTTGGGGTTGGAAGCTAGCCCTTACAACCAGAGAGGGCTCTCTCTCTTCAAATCAATCACCTAAAAGATGAATTTGGTTTGAATCAAAGGCTAGATCTCTAAGATAAATGAATTTATAGGGTTGGTGGAAATATGAACATAAAGTACATTGGGCTATGGAGTCACTAAAGTCGAAAGTCAATAAAACTTGTTGGATACCTGGTATATTTAAGAAAAGAATGAACAAAGGCAAGATAGAAAGTAATATTCTAAGCCAAATAGATATGTTGTAGACATCATGTTACAGAGAAAACAATAATCCTTCAAGGCATCTAACAAGGATGAATCTCAAAGAAATTATAGCAGAAATACAACTTGAACTACATGCAACAAAGAATTTGATAAAGATGAGTTCTGAGACATATATTTCACACTAACATAAAGAAGAAACCATACAATATCAAGTATAAAACATGAAAGAAAAGACTGAGGAAACAAATGCATAAAATATCACAATCACATGTATCTATGTGGTCAAAACTCAAGGACTTATGATCCAACAATTTTTCATTAACAACAAGGAAAACATATGTTTGATAGTATTCTATACACACTTGCCAACCCTTTAGTTTTCATGTCTCTCTGAATATATATGAAAACATATGTCTATAGTATCAAATTCGGATCCAACTATGATCCTACAATAGTGCTAACAGTTACACATAATCAACATGAGATCTTTAACAAACTGCTAAAAATAAGGAGTCGACTTGGACTCATCACAACGACTTTGATATGACAATAAATGAAACCCAAAATTGTGATTTCCACTACTGATATTCGTTGGAGAAGAGTTGGCACATTGGTCTAACCATTGAAGATGAGTTGGAGGTGTTCTGGTCATTGTGTTACTGTCACGCAACAGGTCTGATGCGCAATCACCACCTACAAGAAAATGCAGCAGAGTTGCACAACAATAAGTGGTCTGATCAAACCTTTGGGTAATAATACATATTTGATAATATAATATGCTTATGTATGTAACCTTTTGAAAAAAGGAGTCAAAATGGAAAAATGACAAAAATCTGTCAAAAAGTATCAGTGATTCAATTCTCTGTTGCTTCAACTAGCAAGTCAAGCTTTCCCTTCTTTCCAATCTCCACATGTTGCAAACGTTTCTTGAGGGTCTTGTTCTCCTTCCTCAAAATGAGGTTATGTTGATAAAAAATCTTCAACTGTCTGTGTAATGGCAGGGTCCTTCTCACCATTGATGCATATTTTTAAATTGTAGGTCCGCAGTCTCTTAGGTGTTATGCAAAGTTCATTTTGGATTCCCTGTCGCTCTCCTTGAGTTGAAATATCACATTTTGTGCTTCTCTAAGTTGTTTATTTAGCCTCTTGAAAGTGTGTTTTCCTTCATCATCTTTCTTTTCTATTGGATAATTCTGTGTTGGTATTTCCTCTTGATTCTACAACTTCCTAGTTGAGGACATTGTTAAAATCATACTAGGCTTAGGAATCTCCTCTACCTTTGGATTCTAATCTACTGCTTTCCCTTTCTTTTTAGCATGCTGACTTGCTACAGACTCTTTAGTCTCCTTTGCCCTTTTCTTGACAGAACTCTCAGGGATTGATTTAGTAGTTCTTTTTACTGATGAGGGTGCATTTCTCAAACTTTTTGGATTTCCTAAGGAATCTACTTCTATGCTTGATGAATTTAGAAAAGACTCCCAATCTTGATTTCTCTTTTTGACTTCTCCCAATACTAACAGTTTAATCAAAGAAAAATGGAAGAGGCTATCATATCATTTCTTCTCCCTTAGTTGTACTCTATCAACCATCCTTCCTAGGATTCTAAAAAGGTAATATGGTTGTTGGCACAAGGGCAGAACCAGGGTTCAACGCTACAACAATGCACCAACAAAACCCTAACTACCAACCCTTTTGGCAACACTTGTGAAGTAGATGAAGTCTCACCTGAGGTAGAGGCGGGAGTGGTTGCAGGACTCTAGTGTCTTCAACCTTAGCTGGGACACAGATCTGTGATTCTATTCACTTAACAGAGCACTTCAACAGTTATATTCATCAATATCCAGTTCTCAGTTATAGCGCAGTTAAACCCTAATCACAGTACAACACAGTGGTGAACCGGATCTGGCATCTAGCATCACTTAGCATGCAGAAACAAATTCATCACTAAGCATATGTATATAGGTCAGATCTAACATTCATCCATGTTATTAATCACATAGCACTAACATATCTATATATCATTCATCTATGTTAAGCACTAAGAAATAAACATCAATACATTGCACAAAGCAAAGCAACACAGCATATACGTGGTTCACCCCCACCCTGGGGATACATCCACCAACTCTTCTCTTATTTATTATCTTTAGTCAATCGTCTACATGCACAAAGCCACAAAAACCCTACTCTGCATAGGACAGGGGATCTGTGTGCACCTTGCCAGATCCTCCTTCCCCGAGCTAGGTTATAGCACAAAGCCTTCTCCAGTCACTTGCACTCAGCTCTGCGAGTCTCACATAGCATGCAAAAAGAATTTTAAAATCCACACTTGCACTTAGCACTTAGCACAACCTGCGACTCCTAAATCTCCTCTTTTATAGTCTTCTATTTATATATTACAAAATAGGCCTAAACATGGGTAAAACCATGGGCCGACATCCCCATACCCGTTACATAATCCCAAAACCCAAAAAGGGCCCGAGAAGGGTATGAGATCCCATGATCTCCGCTTCGTCTTACGCTCCACCTTCGACAACCTATCGAAGTCCCAAAATGGTCAAAAATGACCAAGGATCCTCAAAACTTGGTCAAGGGCCAACAAGCCCCCAACACTCACCTGTGACTCATCCCGAGTCACTCTGATCGGGCTAGTTCTTCCTCCAATGCCTCGATATTGGCTCGAGATACTTCGACTTGTTGTTGTGCCACAACCTCTTGTTCAGCAAATTCTTATATGACTGCTTCGTTGACAAGTCCCTCTAGGCATTGTTCAGTTGCAATGACGACTTACTCCAGTTCCTCTCCTTGGCCTTTGATCTCTGTGAATAGTT
The DNA here is from genome assembly GCA_032191745.1 of Picea mariana. Lineage (NCBI taxonomy): Eukaryota > Viridiplantae > Streptophyta > Pinopsida > Pinales > Pinaceae > Picea > Picea mariana. The sequence goes on from JASDQU011508889.1 coordinate 12,674, forward strand.
GGTAATCCTTATCCTACATAGGTTGGAGTCTCTGAGTTACTTCCATAACTCTGCTCTGAATAGTGTCGACCTACTGATGGGAAGGGCGTTGCTCCTGGGATCACTTCATTCTTTCCACAGCTAACAAGGACTTCAACTGTGCCTGTATCGTTTCGGCTTGATACTTCACTTCTTGGAGTTGCGAGTCTAGTGCCTTCAGTTATGGATTCTCATTGAGTTGCTCATAGTTCTAGTCACTGCGATCAATGATTTTCTTACAGTCCATAGCAAAGGATTTTATTCTCTCAATTGCGCTTTGAGAAGTTGCTTCTCTTTGATCCCTCACATCCTGCGGGGTGTTGGGCAATGTGCGGAGCTCTAAGTCTGTGATTCATTATTGTAGTTGTTGGATAGATTCTGCGAGTTTCTCTACTTGATGAGTGACTTGGTATTCTTCTTGCATTTCTAAGCCCGTCATAGAGAAAATTTCTCTATTGACTGCTTCTTTCACTTCAAGTTGTTCTGCAAGCAACTGTTCTTTTTCTTGTCGCATTTGTACTCTCTCTTCTTCAAACTTTTCCAGGAGATCAACCTTCTCCTTCTCTACAAATCTACGTTGTTTTGCAATTACGCCTTGCACTTGCTTCAAGGCCTATGTGGCTTGTTCTACTTATTCTTGTGCGCGACAAAGGCGAGCTTCGACCGCATCAGCTAATCGGCAGAGTTGGGCTGGCTCATCCCCCAACTCTGGTTCTCCTGATGGAAGGGGTGCAGTGGAGACTGATCGGCTGGACTGAAGGGCCTACTATACCCCTCGGAGTTTGACCTCAATTCTATTGTACATTTCCTCCTGCTTAGCTTCTTTCTTCTCCATGATTTCCAGTGAAGCGTCATTGAGAGTTGCGATGATGAAGTCAAAATCATTGGCAGTAAGCACAGTCTTCATCTTGGTCACGATGGCTTTTGATTTCTTCTGAGAAGAAGGTTTTGAGGGAGAAACCTTCCTCTTCTTTATGGGATCAACCTCATCTCTGGGTGGTGTTACTTTGCTTGGCTTCAGTTAGGCTCCTTTGCCATTTAGTTCTTCTACTCCGTCATCACCCCCTCGGTCAGGTAATATTGAAGCAGTCTTTCTTGAGGCACTTCTTAAACCTTGGACCTCTTTGGTATTCTTCGTTCTGTTGGGTCCAGGTGTGTCTTGTTCTTTATGCGTGATCTCTGGGCTGTC
>JASDQU011508891.1:12649-28915 GCA_032191745.1 Picea mariana
CTCATCCACAAACATGTCTCTTAAATCATGTAGGACAACAAAGTCTTCTAATTTTGGCTTATCATCTTTTTCTAGTAGATTCGTTACTTGGATGGCATAAATTTGACATCCCTTTCTCATACATTTCTTGAGTTGCATTACTGAAACTTGTCTGACTGATACTGGTTTTGGTATACTTTGTAATATCTTGGTAGTGCCAGAATCATCTTTATAGCTAAGTGTCTTTGTATAACAATCTAATATTGCTTTGTGTCGTTCCAACCAATCCATCCCAATAATCATATCGTAAGATCCTAGTGGTAGGATGTTCAGGTTGTTTGTTATAATTTGACCATCTAAACTAAACTCAAAATCAGAAATAATGTTAATTACTTTCCTTTTAGTACCTGTTGCTAGTTGTACAAGCCATGGTTTTGCGTGCTTCAGTTTCTTAAGTTTGTTTGACTCTGCCACATTAGGTGTAATATAACTTAATGTAGCTCTAGGGTCAATTAAAATAGAAATTCGAGTATCTTTGATTTTACCTTCTATTTCTACCACCGAGGACTGGTGGTCAGCTTGTCGGCCATATATGGTTGCATTTATCCAATGTAGGCTTCTTCCCACGTCTCCCACCGCCGAGGCTTCCTACAAATTATGAACATCAATTCAGTTTGTTGAACTCAAACATGGATAGTTCCTTCTTAGATGAGGCTCTCCACATTCCCAACACTTTAATGGCTTGTGGGAGTTGTCCCCAAACTTCTTAGTTCCCAAATTTACCGGTTTACCGTTGCCTTGCGTATTCTAATGATTGGAGTGAAAATCCTTTCTCAGAAAACTTTTTGTTGTATTCCGATAAGGAGCTGGCTGGTACCCCTTCTTCCACTGGTTCATTCGATCATGTTTCTTATCCTTCCAGGCTTTGGGAAACTCTACTTGTTGTTTATATTGGTCATAGCACATTCGTGCTTTCCTGAATACTTTGCTCAAGGATTTGGGGTTGTCAAACTCGATTCTGTCCTTGTAGGACTGTGGTAGCCAACTTAGAAATCATTGGATTTTTACTTGATCCTCTCTGATGTATGGTACAAACCTTAATAGTTCCAGAAATTTGTTTATAATATCCTCCATCGTCATCTGTCTGAGTCATAACTCATAAACATTTTTCGTCTTCCTTTCATAATAATTTTCAGAAAGGTATTGTTTCTTGAAATACTTCTTAAAATCAGACCACTCCAACTGTTTCTCCTTTAGGCCCTTGGCCAATTTCAGATCTTGCCACCATATATTGGCCTTCCTTTTCATATTGTAGATGGCCATCCTGACCTTCATGTTGCTGGAATAGTTGTAAATTTGGAAGTACTTTTTGATGTCCAACAACCATGCCTCTGCTTCTTCCCTGGTCCTGGATTCTCCATCAAAGATAACTGGTTTAATATTTTTAAATTCTCCTTCAAGGTTGTCCACTTGCTTTCTTTTTCTATCCGTTATAGTTCTATCTTCAACTAGAGGTGTTCCTTCAGATGAGCTATCTCCTTTTTTTGTTTTTGGTCCTGAGTTCTTGGAGGCTCTCTTGCTGACTTCTTCGTCATTATTATTGTCTTTTGGGATTTTCTTGGTCACTATACTATGCATCAGGACTTCATTTATCTCTTGTTGTTCCTGCTATGCCTTCTTCAATTTTTCATTATCGGTTTTAAAAATTTGTAGTTCAATAATAAGATTCCTCATTGTTTCCAACACTTATGTGGGTGAACTGCCGTCATTGTTCTGCCTTGTATCTCCTGGGGGTCTTTGCTGCGGATTTTCTTCCATCCTATTTTCTGCATTGTCCTGAGATGCCATAATTAATCACCAAAAAAGAGAGAGATTTCTGTTTGTAACCAAAAGATTTATTAGTTTATATATAAAACAAAATATCTATTAAGCAATTAAAGTGGCCCTGTTCAGGCCCAGTGTTGTAACTTCTGCTCTGATACCATATGTAACATAGCTCCAGTTTGCACACAAAAAAATAAATTTTTATTTGTTCCTACCTAAGTTTCCTGGTGGAAGGAAACATGCTAATCATACAACTTTGATGTCAATTCGGTCACACCGAAATACACTATAAAAAGAACTTGTTATAAGACTCTATTATAAAAATATCATTAACACTTTAGGTCCTAAACATACCATATGAGGTCTCGACATTATATCTCAGTTAGACCATGAGTAGGAGATTGTATCTAGACCATAAAAATCCTCTTCATTCTTGTTATTTATCCTATATACATAGGACTTGTAAAAGATCGAGGCATAAATTATATTAGAGTTCATTCCTATCATAAAGTTTGTTTATGTAATAAATCCATGGGTTGATCTTAATACTTAGAGAGTCTTAACTTGTTTTCTGTTGATAAGGTTATGGGTGAACTTTCCCATTAGACTGATATCGTGACTGCCAAGTCACTGTCAACTTGGGATCTTCGAATCCGGTGGTTGCTCGTGGTGAATTAGTTAGCTCATGAAACAATGAGATGTGGCCAACTCGTATAACACTTCTGATTTAGTTAATGAAAGGGTAGGTAAACTTTATTAGAAAGAATTAGTACAGGGTGCCAAATCACATCACCCTTTAACACAGAAGAGATGGTTCTCTGTCACAATAGATAAACCTCTGCATCATCATTAATGGCCATCCTATGATCTCTATTGAACTCATCTGGCTTCAAAACCGAGGAAATGTACCAACCCTGTCTCGTCACATGGCTACCTGTCCTATGTACTTCCCACATTTATTTTCAAGACATAAGTGCGTCGCCTAGGGTTTAGGGAGGCTCGCTATTTTTTCATTTCCGATCATTTCCTCCTACGAAGGGTTTTCGGGTGTTGCTATGTTCTTCTTGAAGCCGAGACTGTAAAACATGGTGGAAAGAATGTTCCTAAGGTTCTGTATATCACATTGTCGTATCAGGGGCGAACTCCCAGTGGTAAGGGCGGATGTGCCCTGGTTATATTCTACGACATGTGCTGGAAACGATGGTAAGTGCTTTCTTAACCCAAACACTGATAGGTGAAGTAGGTTGATAAATACTTGGAAATGGTAACAGGGTTGCCTTTTGAATCTAGTTATATTCTTCTCTGTGATAACCCTTTTGTTTAGGATAGACTGTTTACTTCTCAGGCCTTTCCTTGTCTTCTTATAGCTAGTTTCCGATGAGGTAAGTCAGCCCCGTGCGTGATTCACTGATGAAATAATCCCTCGACTTGATTGATGAACATGTTAATATCCTTGAACTGGTCGAAGTCGTTCTTTCTCATACTCATTCCTGTGTCTAGCATTTGATTTTCTCCTTTGTTTTCCTACAGTCATTTTTACTGGAAGTACTTAGCAGATTTACTGAAGATTTCTATGTGTGAATAGTTAACCTTATCGAAACATGACGACTCTATTTGTTTTTATTTTAAGATACGCTACAACATTTCGTTTTGAACGAGTTTTGCAATTCCTCCCTTTAATGAAATTTTTGTTGTTTTTATTTCCACTTACAATATGTTTATAAAGGTTAGTTCATCTTTATTGTCGATATGTTTTACTCAAAAGAAAATATTTAAGGGTTATTATTGGCACTAATGGTGGGCCTTGTTTTATGCGATGACCCATTAGAGTTTTACTGCATCCTTCCCCTTTACTCGGACAGTCCTCCAGAATGCAGGCGGTAAACAAGGTTTTGGATTCGTGTACCAAAGATGAGTATTTACTGTTGTTGTTTACCCTATCACTTTTGTAAATTTCCTTTTGTTACTTGTTATTCAAATGAGGAATAAATTTCAAGGTTTGTTTCTTGGCAGGTGGCTCTCATTCTACATCGGCCTCGGGTCCTTCCCAAGTCTCCGACGAAAGGTATTCGGGTTTCGAGACATTTTCCTTACTTCGACTAATTTCACAGGTTCTGCAAAAGATTAAGGGAAAATCGTGCCCTATTTCTGGTTTTGTATAGAAATAGTTTATTTAACTTATGGAACGGAGAAGAGGTTGTCACAGGAATTTTTGGGTTCATTCACCCGTCTTTGTAAAACATTAATTCGGTAACTTGATATTCGGACTGGTCTACTGTGTAGTTTGTTTCCTTGTTTATTTAAAGGACATACCTGACCGTTGTTATTTGAAGGGTCGAATTTCAATAGTGACCCGAATGTATGATTTCAATCTCTGTATTTGTTCCTTGGAAAGGTCTAAGTCTAGTTATATAATCTGTCTCTGTCCTGTCCCAATTATCTAAAATTTATTACCGAAAGGAGGAAACCTTCCCAGGATTAAATGATGTTGTCGTTAATACCACTGGGTTCATTGCATTCAGTCCTCAATGTACTATGCATCGTTTGTTTGTTTGGTCTGAAATGCTCGAGCTCCATACTTATTTCATAATGGTGAATATACACCTATATGAATTCCTTTATCATATTCTGAAAAACAAAGACTTCTTATGTACATACGATCCCTTATGCGTATTAGCTTCTGTAGGTATTAGTTCTCATATTTGTTATCGTATTTTGTTAAAATGAAAAGGGTGTGTGAGTCCTGAATGGTAGTAACTTATCTTTACTAAGGGAAAAAATTGTGTTCTGATTCCCTTTATAAATCTGAACTTGTAAAGAGTAGGAATTATCTATTTTGTATACACGTATCATCTAGCTTCAACACTGTCCATACTTAGACGACATGCGCCAAACTTTCGATATATGGAGATGTCTTTGTTATACCCGAGGAAAAGAAAAGCAATTAAATCTTAGAAGCAATTACTCTAGAATTTAATCACAGAATCCATTCGAAAAGATTTAGTAGGATAGTCAACTCATTCCTAACTCTCGTACGGATTTAGTCAATAAGACTTATTCAGGGGTCTATTATAACTATCTTGTCGAAAGTTTGATCCCACCCAATTGTATGGTCAAACAGTTTTATTCTCACCTCAGTTATAGGACATACCTACAGGTGCTAATAGTTTCGCTACTTCGGTAGCTAATTCATTCTATAGATTTATAATTAATTCAATCTTGTTACAACAAAATACATTCAAGCAATATACCATTATTCATATAGGCATTAATGAATTCGCTACTATTATAACCAATCTGTTCTATAGATATGTAAATAATTCGAATTCGATACATCAACATACATTACAACAAATATACAATCATTAATTCATGCATTAATGATCTCACTACTTCTGTAACTAATTCGTTCAACATATATGGAATAATTTGAATTTGATACAGCAAATACCTTACAACAACTATACAATTATTCATTCATGCAAGGATATACTACATATCTGAACCAGGGTGTGAAAAGACAAAGGGAACAACCACGTTCCTCCCAATCGTAGAACCGAGCAGCCACAATCACTTGCGTGGTTCACCCCCTAGCCTGACCATCAGTCCATGAGGGCGAACTTGAAAACCAAAATCCTCCTTGCTAATGTCTTTCAGTTCTAGCATGTTTCCCCTGCCTCACACTCAAGCATTATTGTTCATAATAGCAAGAAAACTAGTAGTCTTTACTTCCCAACATACTTGGCAGTGTCCTGCCTCCCCACATATGCTTTTTAACAATTTGCTTAGGTCTTTTTCCCTCCCTTGGGGATTTTCTCAGCTTTCTAAATCCCTGATTTTCAGGGGCTACCAATGGCCAAATCACTGATTTTCCACTTCTAACAATCAGTCCAGAGGTATTTTTCAACATGTTCCCTACTCATGGAGTCATGGTCAGCCAATTTCAACATGGTTGTTCCATTTGTCCTCCTGCAATCAATATAAAATATTTTGTTTTTATACAAGTGTCATTGTCAAATAATTAGTTGATTCAAATAAGATCTCTGCCCAAAAGTCATAATAATTTATTACAAATATCAAATTCGAAATTCGGAATTTCCATAAATGGCAAAATTTTTCCAAATTCGAATTTACTAAAAACGGAAACAATTTTTCCAACAAAATTAAACTTTCAAAAATATTTTGTTTTTGGGGGATGTCACACCTCCAAATAGATTATTATTATTATTATAAGGATGTATTAAAAGAGTTTATATTAAGGGTGAAATCACAGAGGTGGGTAACACTTTCGTGACAATCTGGTCTCCAAAATTCTGAAAAACATTTTTTCGGCCGAACTAATAGTATTTTTCGGCCGAAAGGTGAAACGTCAAATCGAACGGTACAGTGACGGTATCCTCGATTTGCACGTAAACATTTAGTCGAACGGATTTTTTCCATCTGGCAATATTCTTTCGGCCGAAAGATTTTCCGGCCAAAACATCTTTAGGCCGAAAGAGTGTTCGGCTGAAAAATATTTAGGCCGAAAGAAGGTTTATATATCAACCACACATCAATGTTCAAACTTTTTTCTAACCTTTTGGCATTTGTGATCTTTCACGAGTGTTGGCGCATTGTGAGTGTTTGTGAGTGTTGGCAAGCGTTCCTGCAGGCGATCGGGCGTTCGGCGGGCTGAGCTTCAGGTGATTGTTCATGAGTGTTGGCGGGCATTCATCGGGCTGAGCTTTAGGTAAGTAACTGTAAATTTATTTTTTTAATGTTAATTTTAATCTGTATATTGTAACATTCAATTTAGTTTTAATTTTTAAATTAAAATGTAGCTTTAGGTGGCAGCCTTTGTGGCCAAGCCATGGGCACGCCAACAGCTTGGCCACAGGGCTAGACCCCCATGACCAAGTCACAGTCTGGTGGTAAATTCTTATATCTTCGTGTGTTTTATAAATCTATGTTCAATCTAGAGATTTGAATTTGTGATGTCAATGGTAAAACTTGTTTACAATATATGGAGATTCATTTTTAACAAATCACTGCAGTCGTTGTTGTGCTTGGAAACTAAAACAATTATGGTCTCTGTCAAAATGAATGCCTTTCGAAGCTTATATATATATATATATATATATATATATAGTTGCACATGTAACCTTTAATCGGGTTAAATTTATTTATGTCTTAAGGTTAAATTTCATTTATGTCTGAAGGTTAAATTTGTTTCTCTCTGAAGGTTCAGTTATTTCAATCTGAATGTTTAATTTAAAATTTCATTTCTATCTAAAGTTATTTCGAATTATAATTCAGTGTGAAAGTTAAATTTAGAATTTCGCTTCTGTCTAAAAGCTATTTCGAATTTTAGTTTCGTCTGAAGTTTAATTTAGAATTATTCCTTTAGAGTGTGATAAACCAACATCAAACCTATATCTAATCCTTTTAGCAGTTAAAGGAAAAATTTAGGAACGTGAAATCAAAATTAATGAGTGAAGAAATATATGTTTAATCATTTGTACCAAGGATGTGCACTTGCAAGAATCACCAACTCCTAAGCATGAGACAAATGGTAAACAACAACTTGCACAAGAGTAGTTTGATTAGTCAAGTAGGTTGTAATGAAAATTTCATTTTCGATTACTGATACTGAATATTAGATATTATTTAAATACAAAACATTGCTTAGATTAAGGAGTTGTTGCCAAAATTTAGGTACATATGCCATCGTGTGAAAGAAAATAGATTCACTTCCCCCTTTTTAAAACCCTTATTTAGAAATTAAAACTTGAAAATTCCAGTGCAAAATGATTACTCAAGCACTAGAGTTACTTGTGGCAATTACTTTTTAAGTGGAAATTTAAACCCTTATGAACATAAATATTTGAATTTAGCATAAACCCAAGGAACATATATATATAGTTAGAGTGTTCCATTTAAGATGCTTGATGAGTGAAACATATATGTATAACCCGAAGTCACCTTTCTGTATAACCCATTGTAAATTGAATTGGCATGCCTAACTTTGAATTTCATTTACATGATATTGATATGCAAAGATATTATTGAACTCAATATGGACCCCTTAAATTTGGTAAATTCAAATAACTTCAAAATTATTTAAAAAAGAAAGTCAAAACTATCAATGCACATATCTAATATTTTAAAAATAAACAAAAAGACTCTATTGAAAGAATGAGAATGTAATAAAGGTGGAACAATAGAATATATATGCTTTACACATAGATTCAACTTATGTATCTTTCCTTCTATATTGGGAAGTAGTTTAATTTTCATAAATGTGCAACCTAAAAGAACATAAACTAAATTTCAAAATTATACTCAATAACAAGCTTAAGAATCGATTAAATAATTAATATTTATTAAGAAAAAATTATAGGATAAGTTAATTCCTTTGTGTTTATCGTCTTTCCCAAAATGAAATTAGGTGGACTTATTCCTCACATTTTTTTCTTGTGCTCTTAGGGAATTAAACAATGAGGGATATTTCATATTTCTCTTATTTTCCCTTAAGTGTCTAGTTACATAGTTAATGAATGCAATCTGTCAATTTTTATGTCCTCTAGTAAGCTTCCATTTTCCTACTTTGTGAGAATTGTTCCTCTTTGTGGGACTTGTTCCTGTAAATTTTGATAATTATAGGAGAACACTTTTGCCACTCCTATCTTTCTTTCTTGTATCCCTAGAGTAATTATCGAACACTTGATTTATATTCTCATATGTTAGTTGAAATATTTCACCATTTACAAGGAGGTTCAAGGTCTCGGTCAAGTCTTATTTTATGCCTATGAGGGGCAGTAGTTTAAGAGACGCATCATCTAAAGTGTAGTTTTGAGCTCTTTTGCACCATTTGTAATCCCTACTATCTCTAGCTTTGTAATAATCTGTATATATTTCAATGAAGGTCTTATTCATATAATTCGAACCACTGATGTTTTTTCCTTCAAAGTTCATGAACCATCTAAAGGAGGATTCCTTTAGTGTGAAGAGAAATAGCCCACGCTTTTTAGAATTTGATTTGTAGTCATTGGTTCTACAGAGAACCTTAATCTGAAAAAAAAAGATATCACGATCCTTATGTTGGGTTTTTCCTCACTTTCTTCTAAAGTGTTGTTCAAAGATGGATATTCCTCTCTATCTTTAGTCCCAGACTAAAAAAAGGATTGATTAAAATCCATGCAATATTGTGCTGTCATTCTTCAATCTACTCAAAACAATATTCAATAATTTGTTGGATTCTCTTAAACAAGCTACTTCAAAAACTTTTCAAAATCCCATTGGTGTTGTATTTGACCACTAGTTCCTACTTTATATATACCAACAATATGAGATTTTGGAAGAAATCTTCCATATTTTTCTCTAAGTCTATGCAAGCAATCTAAATAGGTATGCCATTGTTTTTCAAAAATTCCATATTTTTCCTAATTTTGATAACAAGCAATGACACCAAATTTTTTTGGTAAGCTCCCTGAAAACGACGCCAAAAAATTGTGATTCAAATAATTGTAGCAAGATATAAAGAACCCCTTAGCTTCACTTTAATTATCAACCCAAAGGTCATGTACACTTATGAGGTGTTGTGCGCTATGTATGCAAATTACAAAAATCAAATATGCACTACTAATTCTGATGAAAAATTGTGGCAAGGAAAACAATCAACTTTAATAGTTCATTCTAATTTACTTTTATGCAATTGAGTCCAAGAATTTCGCCCCTATCTCTTATGAAAATATGTACAATATAGATGACAGTCTAAGGTTATAACCTCTTCGAGGAAAATTTGATTAAATGAAATCCCTTGGACTATTGATCAATGTGTTCGCGGATTAGTAAATCATTATAACACTAGTTATCATGCATTGCATTCATAGGATTTGCATCAAAGTACAAACCATTATAATTTAAAAGTAATTAGAGAAATACAAGAAATTCATAGGATCCACATCAAAGTACTAAACATTATAATTTAAAGGTAACTAAAGAAATACATGGAATGAAATTGTTTCTAAAAAAAGTATAGGAAATGCAAATATTGTTAGAAAATGAAATGATGTAAACTAATAATTTGTTTCTACAAAATTTTATCTACTCTAAAACATAAATTCAAAGACAYGAGATGTAAAKAAAGAGGGTTCCKACAYCATTTMCTTTAGTRGACACTACTCAAGGAAATTYCYRAAACCCTTGGAAACACTCAAATACTTAGAACTTCAATAAAGTATKCTTCTTTTATTCAAAATATGTCTTAGAACATGATGACATAAAATTTCCTCTTTACTACAATCAAAACTAGCTTGAATAGCAACAAGGAAAATGAAATAACAATATTGACAATCCTATTATATCAACTATGCCTCTATTTATGCTTGAGAAGAGTCATATCTAGAAATTCAATCAATTCCTTGATTGGTGGGAATTGTCCCTTAATTTCCTAATATTTGGCATGTTGTTTCAAGGGCATTGTTTCCTCCTTTGTCAATTCAAATCTCGGGGTTAGAAGGAGATATAACTGTCTAGGGTCTTTATTGCTACCTTTAAGTGTTGGAAATCCTAAAGGTTATGACAAGACAAGATACCTTGGATATCTCATTCATTCAGTTGATGGGTCTATGGTAATGACTAAATAGGATCAGTTTTTCATATGTGTCAAAGCCATTAATCAAGATTGTACTAAATTCCTGTTTGTAAACAACATTATCTCAAGAATAAAAATTACATGATAACCATACAAATTAAAACTTTAGATAAATACTATATCACATCTTAGGTTGTATGATATTAATTATAACATTATAAATTATAAACACTTTTGAATTTTCTCAGTATTTCTTAGGGATATGATGTTTTATCTTCTATCCCTTATCCCTTTATTCATCAGTCTTTGCCTGAGCAGTCATCCAGGAGTAGAATCGACGGTCGTTACTTCGGTGTTTAAAGACCTATAGATTCAAATGCCCTTCTTTTCTGTGCATGGATGATGAGTGAAGGATAAGAATATACCATGTTGTCTATGGACCCCTTACTTATATTTTAGTTGATTGATTCATGGCTGAATGTTTAGTTTTCGCGTCTTCTTCTTTGATGTGGATTGTGAATGATAAAATTATCAGTGGAATGACAGTCCCTTGGCGAACCCAACTTCTGATTTCAATGACTTCTATGTGTGGGTTTTTCTTATTATTGTGAAAAGTTTGTGGTTTTATCTTCTGTCACTTATCCCTTTAGTCATCAGTCTATGCCTAAGAAGTCAGTCAGGAGCCGAATCGATGGTCATATCTTTGGTGTTTAAAGACCTATAGATTCAAATGCCCTGTTATTCTGTGCATGGATGATGAGTGAAGGATAAGAATATGTCATGTTGTCTATGGACCCCTTACTTATCTTTTAGTTGATTGATTCATGGCTAAATGTTTAGTTTTTTCATCTTCTTCTTTGATGTGGATTGTGAATCATAAACTTCTCAGTGGAATGACAGTCCCTTGGTGAACCCAACTTCTGATTTCAATGACTTCTATGTGTGGGTTTTTTTTATTATTATGAAAAGTTTGTGGTTTTATCTTTTGTCACTTATCCCTTTAGTCATCAGTTCGTGCCTGAGCAGTCGGCCAGGACCCAAATCGACGGTCATCACTTGGGTGTTTAAAGATCTATAGATTCAAATGCCCTTCTCTTCTGTGCATGGATGATGAGTGAAGGATAAGAATCTGCCATGTTGTCTATGGACCCCTTACTTATCTTTTAGTTGATTGATTCATGGTTGAATGTTTATTTTTTGTGTCTTCTTCTTTGATGTGGATTGTGAATGATAAACTTCTCAGTGGAATGATAGTCCCTTGGCGAACCCAACTTTTGATTTCAATGACTTCTATGTGTGGGTTTTTTTTATTATTGTGAAAATCTTGTGGTTTTATCTTCTGTCACTTGTCCCTTTAGTCATCAGTCTGTGCATGAGAAGTCGACCAAGAGATGAATCGATGGTCGTCACTTCGGTGTTTAAAGACCTATAGATTCAAATGCCCTTCTTTTCTGTGCATGGATGATGAGTGAAGAATAAGAATCTTCCATGCTGTCTATGGACCCCTTACTTATCTTTTAGTTGATTGATTCATGGCTGAATGTTTAGTTTTTGCTTCTTTTTCTTTGATGTGGATTGTGAATGATAAACCTCTCAGTGGAATGACAGTCCCTTGGCGAACCCAACTTCTGATTTCAATGACTTCTATGTGTGGGTTTTATTGATTATTGTGAAACGTTTGTGGTTTTATCTTCTGTTACTTTTCCCTTTAGTCATCAGTCCATGCCTGAGCAGTTAGCCAGGTGTCGAATCGATGGTCATCACTTCGGTGTTTAAAGACCTATAGATTCAAATACCTTGATTTTCTGTGCATGGATGATGAGTGAAGGATAAGAATCTCCCATGCTGTCTATGGACCCCTTACTTATATTCTAGTTGATTGATTCAGAACTGAATGACCAGTATTTGTGCCTTCTAATGAGTGAGTACCTCTGTGGCTTGATTGTTTAAAACTTTGATTAATCTCTGTGTTTTTAATTGCTTGAACTTGTGTACATCTCTGGTTTTTTTTTGATAAACTCTGCATTGTGGATAGATATTGCGGAGTGATGTTGACATGAGATTATGAAAACATTCCTCGCAAATGATCTAGGCATTCTTAAGAAGGAAGAACAATAAATCCTTCTTCAACTGAGACTCCGAGTGAGCACCAACAATCTCGTCAGAGGATATTTTCAACCGAGTCTGTAAATAGATCAACTGCAGAACCTGCTCAAACCAGTGTTATGGATGAAACCTTCTTAGATAGGTTGCGCATCAACACTCCTACACCTGAGAATCTAGGGAATAGCTCTGGAAAAGAGAATATTTCTAGTAAGTTTCTTAAATTTTATTTATTTTTGTTGAGTTTTGTTGTATTTAAATTTATGTGAGGTTAAATCTTGAAGTTACTTTAAAATGTGTGTGTAGGAAATCAATTTAGAGCAAGGGGCGACAATGAGAGTGGTTGTCATGAAGATTCAAATGTTGGTGAAGAGGGTGAAGGTGGATTTAGGAGGCTGCGTTATGAAGAAACAAAAGATTACACGCCAACATCCACCTATCCTTCAGAAGTTGGCGATGAACTTCCCTGGGAAGGGAATACCGAAGAAATGACACTTGAGCGATGCTCAGGTGTTAAAAAGAGGTTGGAAAATGATTTGGTGGTTTTGGAACTTCCTCTGTAGAGAAAACAAAGTTTGCAAATTGTTTTACATTCACTGGAAAACTTTATGGATGCATATCAGAAGATGGGGACAACGACTGACAGTTTTGTCGATCTAATGAGGCGGCGCAATTCAGAGGTGATGGGTCCTGATAAATGGGAGATAGTAAAAAATAGAGTTTCAAAAGAAGACGCCATCTCCATGTTCAATTTCAAAGAGGGCCCAAAGTGGAAAATGTTGATGGTGCAATATTTTAAGTACCCTGACTTTGCTGGACATCTGTATAATAGATTTCTGGCTGCATATGGGAAATTGTCATGGAACAATGAGGTTCCACACTATTTTGCAAGACTCTTTTTTGTGGAGTTTTTCTTGCACATGCAGCCAGATTATACTGGTCTACTGCCCAAATATTATGGGACCGGTAAAGGACGTACATATGATCGCAAAGGGGCATATCAAAGTGCGGCATTGCTGAGGCCTCCACAACCTTTAGTACCTCACCCAAAAGGGGCATTTGCATCACTTTCAGAGTTCCAGTCTACATCAGAAGTTGGCAAAGAGGCCAGGATTGCAATTGGGGAAAATTTGGAAGCTATGTTTTATGGTGTTGATGTTGGCATGAAGCGTCAGCGAGCAGAAGCCAATTCTTGGGCCACATTTGTTGATAAAACAGATGCAGACTTAGATGCAATGTTAGTAGAAGAAGTTTTGGAGTATGCCAAATTTTGTTGGGATGGTTGGAAGAAGGTCATTCAAAATGATGACCCGAATCACAAATTGGTATGTGATCTATTTAGGAAAATTTTGATGCATTTTATGATAGTTTACTTCGAGTTCTAGATTTAGATATCCTTGTCTCTATAGAAATAATCGATTTCTTCTTGTCATTAATTGCAGTTTGGAGATATGTTAAACGAATCTCTAGTCAGTAGTGGACTTGATTCGACAAGTTTGAATTTGGATGGATTGAATCGGGTATGTTTTTCTAATAGTTGTTCAATCTCCACTCTTTTGAATAAGAGATCAACAACATTTATAATTTTGTATAATTGTGAACACATTGAATCCTAGATTTAGTTCTTAGTTGTGTTATTCACAACTCTCTATTCCATCTATTACATTTCGTGACACTTGGGTTGGCTTGTCTCAATTCTCATTGGGAGAGTTTGAAGCAGGTGGGAGTTCACATGTATCATTTAATGTCTTAAAATCATTTAAATTTAATGTGTTATATAATCATTTGAATATAATTTATTAAATTTTCAAATTTGAAATGTGTTATATAGGCTAATGTGGAGAAGAGAGTACATGAGAGTGTGTTCGGAAGAGAGATTGGGATTGAGAAAGAAACCAGATTAGTAAACGATGTGTCCATTCAGGATGATTCGNTGGAGATATGTTAAATGAATCTCCAGTTGGTATGAGACTTGATTTGACAAGTTTGAATTTGGATGGATTGAATCGGGTATGTTTTTTCTAATAGTTGTTCAATCTCCACTCTTTTGAATAAGAGATCAACAACATTTATAGTTTTGTATAATTGTGAACACATTGAATCCTAGATTTAGTTCTTATTTGTGTTGTTCATAGCTCTTTATTCCATCTATTCCATCTCCTGGTACTTGGGTTGGCTTGTCTCAATTCGCATTGGGAGAGTTTGAAGTGGGTGGGAGTTCACAGGTATCATTTAATGTCTTAAAATCATTTAAATTTAATCTATTATATAATCATTTGAATATCATTTTTAAAATTTTCAAATTTGAAATGTGTTATATAGGCTAATGTGGAGAAGAAAGTACATGAGAGTGTGTTCGGAAGAGATATTGGGATTGAGGAAGCACCCAGATTAGGAAAGGATGTGTCCATTTAAGATGATTCATAAATGTAAGTTCTTGTCTTTTCTCAAATTTTTGTTTTCTCAAATGTATAGTTTAGCCTTTCCTTAATTATTTTGAATTATATAGAACCCCTAGATAAGTTTGTCGTTGTCTTAAATGGTGTACACTCAAACTTATTTAAGGTTAGATCATGATGAACACCTAATTTTGAACTTGAATATGTTTGAAATTTGAGAACAGATTCTATCCCACATCAGAAAAGAAAACGTTTCTAAATTTTCCTCGATTGCAGTCCTTGCTTTCTTGTCCAAGAATGACGTAGTATTATATGAGAGCATCTATTCCATCGAAGAAATATAATATAAGTATTTTTCAGAAGAATGGTATTTAAAATGGAGATTTGTGAACTTTTTTAGATAATAAGTAGTTTTTTGGAAGAATTGCTTAATATGGAGATTTATGAGTCCTTTAGTTTGAAAGGGCATTGTGAAATTTGATTATATGACCACTGCAGAAGAAGATGAGAAGCATTTAACTGCTGAGGAGATTAGTATTTTATTGATGTGTAAATATGATCAAATAACAACACCTGGGATGATAATTACATCTAAGGATTTGAGACTTTATCCACAAGGAGAATTTCCGGAAGGATTTTGGACTTTATCCACAAGGAAATAAGTATTTCTTTGGAAGAATGACTTAATACATGGAGATTTGTCAATTATCTTCATACAAAGTTCTATATTTATTTTCATATTATTATCTCACTCTAACACACAATTTGTTTTACCAAGAACACAATAAGGTCACTTGGGATGAAAATTTCATCTCAAGGATTTGGGACCTTATCCACAAGGATTTGAGACTTTATCCACAATGGGATAAGTATTTCATTGAAAGAATGACTTAATATGGAGATTTGTGAACTTTATTCATACACAGTTCTATATTTATTTTCAGATTATTATATAGTTCTTTAATTCGATTTTTTTTTTACCAAGAACATAATTTAGTTGTGTAGTATATATGCTAATACATGTGTTATTTGTTTTTGTATTATGTTTTTTTATTTTTACAGATGTCTAAATAATATTTGGTGGAAAATGTGTTTACAATATATTTTGTAGGAAATAGTATATTGGAGGATGACAGTTAACTCTTTTGGTATGTATGTCAATTTTATTTTAATTACAATTTTTGAATTCTGTATTATTTCGCATGTTTGAATTGTAAATTTTTAATTTTTGAAATCTGTGTTTTTCCAGGTTTGAATTTCATGTATGAAGTCATCTATCTTAAAGCGATGGCTTAGAGTCTAGAATTTTGGAGTTAAATGTATTTGTTTTTGTTATCATCCTAAAATGGATGTGGAACTTATGTATTTTACAGTGTTACTATTCAG